>JANTOP010007328.1:0-16334 GCA_027564815.1 Symmerus nobilis
GCACGTAACGTCACCTTATGATTGAATATTTGTGTTTCGTTTTTTTATTTTATGAAAAGTCTTACAAATCCAATTAATATATCTTAATCTTAATAAAATCTTTATTAACCTAGGAAGAAAAAATTGTCAAAAAGTAGATCGCGAAAAAATATTGTTTCGAAAAGTAGATCCCTCAAAATAATTAGTGGACACGCCTTTAAATCGTCATCATCGTCATCATATCCAAATTTTCTTCTATCTCCAAAATTTCGCGTCGTTATCTCTACACCGGTTTCTTTATTGGGCGTTGAAACCTGATCAATTATAAAGAAAATAAGCGTATGTTTATCAAAATCGGTTGAAATAAATACAACAATAAATTCATGAACTGTAATCTATTGTCAGCTTCTTTGCAATTTACACGACATGTTATAGAAATGACAGTTATTTTAGTCGTAAATGTATAATTATCCTTTGAAAATAAAATGAAATAATACAGACGTTTTTCCTATCAAGCAAATATGAAAAATGCAATGAATTGAGAAATGTCTATCCACGTACCATTTCCATCATCCCACCCTTTTTATGTTCGATATCTATAGTCTTCGATTTGTAAACAATTTTCCTTATGATTTTCCAATCGATTCACCATTTGATGAAAATGTATTTATCACTCGGAAATTTCTTGTAATATTTTTCATTCAATTTTATTTACTCTTGAATAAATTTGATACATAAATATTTTAAATGTTAATTTCTTCGACAGTCGATTCGATTCGAATTTGAAAAGGTGAAATATAAATCAAATTTTCATAACAATACAATGAAATAACTCGGGTTTTTGCAATTTAGGAAAGTCTCTGTGTAAATCTGGATGCAAATCTATTATTTAATTTTAATTATTTTAAATTTTTGATAAGTCGGAGTAAATGGAGAACAATATCTGCAAAGTCCTATAGAGCTTACCTGAATATCAATAATATGTTTTCTATTTTTAAAGATCAATATATTTAGTATATTTCTCGAATATTTTATCGTATTTATAGTATAATATTAAATATGTTTCCACAATAATAATAAAATAATCCATTTAATATCCTTGATAAATTTATTTTATAACATTCTGATGTGTTAAGTGATTTTAAACAAGTACTTGTACAAACTATGCTCATAATACATAAACTCCCATTTAAGAGTTGTCGATTATAATAAAATCGCATTATATCGCCACAAAAGTTGTTCCCTCGATGAAAATTCACCGAGAAATATCCTTACTATTTGATACTTGTGTGCAATTTGCAGCGATATCTGGGAACAAACAAAATCTCCTTAAACGACATTCGGATTAAATTTGATAGGAAAAATTATCCATTAACTTTTTTTATGTTTCTATCGATTCGTTAATATGTTCTCTAATATTCAGTATATCTACTATAGCAGAATGGACGGAAATTGTACACACATAGAAGAATAATATCAATTCTAAATATGCTTACGATTGAGGAAAACGGGAAACTTTTTCCTTTTAAATAAGAAAAAAAAAATGAAATCTACGACACACATTTTCGTTATGATTTCCAATTTTATGAGATTTTTCCATGTTTCTGTTTCAATTTTAATTTTTTTTTTTTTGGAAAAAAGGAATGAAAGGAAATTTTTTAATATTTTATTACTAGTGTCTTATGCATCTGTTCCGAATCCGACAAGTAACATGATAAAGTATATAGAAAAGCTTTTTTGTTACATACTTTTGGAAAATATTTCGTATTCATTGTTGAAATAGTTCCTTTCAATAATTTTAATATTGTTACTTCATTCTTCATTTAACATTTTATTTTAGATTAAGACTATTTATTACCTGCGATACTGTTTTATATTCAAATTAAAATTGGTATCAATTAGTCGAAAAATTTCAACGAATAAGGGATTTTATTATTTGAATTATTTATTTGTCGTCTGCTCGTTAATTGGAAATAAGAAGCTTATGATTCTATGAAATATTATAAGAATTACTTTTAGATATTTCTATTAAATTAATGAGCTAATTTTAAGGGTAAGGAGAGGAATTTTATGTCTGGAAGGGAATGGATGTTATAAAAAAAATGAAATAAGATGATAAATATCTACTTGGATATTATTGTATTCAGTTATCAGTATTGCATCAAATATGTTAGATTACATAATTCATATTGGATGCCAAACGGCCAAACAGGACTGTTAATTTCACAGTTAATTGTCCAAAAAAGTAACAGGTAATGCTACACAGTGTGTAACTGCATAGGTAGTATAGTAACTAATAGTTATGATAGATACTTAATATGGATCTGTACTATTATATTCCAATTATTTAAGCGTTAAGTACAAGGGTCGTTAAAAAATCCCCGAAGAATTGAGCAGATTGCGTCTCAATTGTAAATCCCATTATAATATCTGGCAAGTACCATATACCACAGTGGCGTGTAGTCTAATGCGCAGAAGGCGCAAAGCACACCTAACATCAAAAAAAAAATCGAAACCATATTTTTTTGCTGCAAATTGCTAACTCACTTATTACTAATTTTGAAACTGTTTTCCATATCTGAAAATCAGTGATATTGAAAATTTTTTGATAAAGCTTTAAGAAAGTTCTAAAAGTTCATCGAAAGCTTTTAATTTATATATAATTTTATTCATTATCAAGTCTATTTTATCTTCCAATAAATAAATTTTGAATGAAATCGTAAAGTTTCATTTAAGAGCTAAGTAGAAAGCTTTAATGAATTGAATTTAAAGCAAATTATTATGAAGGCATTCATAGTCTTTGTTGGTGGCTCTTCCTTGAAAAATTCATCTATTGGCCTGAAATTTTGAATAAATTTATTCTTTCAACGAGCTTTCGAGATTTGTAAAGCTTAATTTTGAAAAAATTTGAAATTTTGTTAAAGTATCGTTATCTGGATACGAAAATAGATTTTTAGACGTAAAAAATTAAGTTCGAAACCTGGAACTATCGTTGCGTGTAGTATAGTATGGATATGCTTTCTGTGAAAATCCCATATTTCTTTTAAATTTAATGAATCGAATAAGAGTTCAATTCTAAATTATATAAAATGACATTTTAATTTTAAGCTTTCACTAAGTTTTCGAGATATTTGAAGCTTTATGTGCAAAAATTTGAAATTTCTTTAAAGGATCGTTATCTGGGTAGAAAATAGATGTTAAAGCGTAAAAATGAGGTTAGGAAAATGAAGTTTACTGGGAGCTTTTAAGTTCTACAGTGATTTTATACGGAAAGTTTTATTTTGATATTTTTCTACTTTTCCTCAACTAATTTATAAATCCCCTGCATCATTTCATTTTTTTTGGATCCAAAGAAAATAATCGGGAAATCCGGATTAAGTATCGCGATGTCCGATATTCAAATCTCTCGGTGCAAGCCTTTACATATTTTTGATATGCTAATGTAAACCAACCTTCTGCGTTTTTACATTTTTTTCGTCAGAAGGAAATGTTTGGCATGCACCAGTTAAGGGGTCATATAAATTTTGCACACCTTGTGGATATGTTGACCGCACGCCACTGATATATCAGTACTTCACAGTAAAACTTTCAGGCAGAACTGAGATATATGAATTTATTATTAATATTTGAATATGAGAAAGATATTCGCCCGATGGGTACCGCGTTTGCTCATAATTGATATTCAACCCTAATTATTTGGCAACTGAGATCCACATCGATTGCTTTGAAACGGGGAAAAACGATCAACGAGCCATATTTATTGGATCGTTTCAATGATATTGTGAAGGAATTGAAGGATATTGATGCATGGGTGTATAGTCGCCATGGCTAAATTCTGCGAATTAAGATACGAATTGCTTCCTCATACACTGCATTATCCAGATTTAGCCCCCCCCCCCCCCCCTTGCGACTGTTTTCTGCTTCTAAACCAGAAGAAATACCTTGTACGGAAACGATCCACGTCTAATGATTAATCCGTGATCGGTAAAAAAACGCCTACTTAACAAACGAGCTAACGAAGGGTTACAGAAATTATATTATTCGGAAGAGAAATTGGAAAAACTAATCTCGTTGAAATGTGTTACGAAATTCATGCAAATTTTTGCCTCCATACAAAATCGGTCTAAAAGGTAACTGAAATTTGTCTATAACAATAGATGTAGCACCAAACGATATTTTATATTTCAATTGGTTTGAAGCTGTGGTTTAAAAGGTTTATACGAGTAAATACATTGAATTAGACTAGTTTAGAAGTTTTAGATCAGCACTGACACTGAATTAGACTAGTTTTTAGATTTTCTTCTACGACAATTGGGTTCCATCTATTGGCCCACAGAAATTAAATATTCCCTATGATTGATGATTTTCGCAACACATTACAATGAAATAAATTACGTCGGAAAACGATAGACTAACAAGGAATGTCCCTTTGGTGTCCGCCTCCGGTTGCGATAATTTTTGGATATGTAATATGTAATTGGATTGGATATGTAATTCTCGAAAAAATAAGAGACAAGTATTTTTTAGTTGCCCAAAATGATATGGAAGGGGTGAAATCCACCCTTAAAGTTGAGGGTGCAAGGAAGTAATTATGCTGCTTAACATAGAAGGAGTGAACCTATCAACACGAAATAAAAAGCAAAGTGTTTGTTAAGTGGAATAATTAAAATTATATATTCTACTTTCCATGTGCCCCCTACTTGGGGGGTATGCCACGCCTAAACGTAATTTACATTTACCTCTTTTCAATATAACTCATCGAATTATCATCCGATTTTAACGTAACAATTTCTAAATTTTATTGTTTTTAAATCTCTAGTTGATCATTTTTTTTGGTTTTCCCCTAAACGAAAAATTATGGCTAAACTACCCCCCAAAATGGAATATCTGTTTCTAACAGGTAAAATGGTTCAAGATGGCGTCCGATGTTAACGTAATGCATGGGGGAGTGGTTTTTTGGGCCAAGCTGGACCTAGAACAAATATTGAAAAAATTGCCGCTTGCCAATAGATGGCGCTGATGGCAAAATCGTTTTTGCCAAAAATAAAAACTAAATGGCATCTGACGTCAAAGTGTTGTATGGGAATTCGAATGCTCGAAATGGAGTTGGGAAAATGCCACCGCCTGCAGATAGATGATGCTGATGGTCGAAAAGGGATATTTTCGGAAACGTAGATAATGGTGGGTGTCAAAAAGATAACCTAATTTTAACTTTCTTGAGCATGTAAAATTGCAACATACAAACATATTATACAGTAGATGGCATCGAGTGTCAAAAAATTTAACTTTGACAAAAATTTCGCCTCAGTTGATGTTACGCATTTATTACCAATTACCCATCCATTGATGTACAGCACAATATATAGTTTCGTACACCCTTTCACCACGGCGGGGGAAACAAATTTTTGTCCGGGAGAGAAAGTGTTAACTGAAAATTTACTCCAGTGATTGCAATTCACGTAGCAATCGACTCCCGTTAGAATTTGTTCGCTAGCTCTTTTAATAAAAAAGTAGGTTTTTCAACAATAGGGTGATTTTTTAACAATAGGGAGCCTGTTTCCAAACTTATGAAAACGGGACATTTTGACTTTTGATCGCCGATTGCCGAAAGTTTTGTTCGGAGGCAAAACAAGTTTTGTTCCATGAAAGTTGCGTAGATAGTTGATCTACAATACAAAATGAAAAAACTTTTAAAAAGTTAACCCGTTCATGCCTTTTGGACTAAAAATAGATTATCAGAAAATCGTGTCTAGCAGAGTGGAGGAGGGGAAATCTGTAAGTTTAAAGTTGGCGAAGAAGAGGGATATATGTATTGTCAATTATTTTTTATATTTAACTTTATAATTACAAAATTATTAAACCAGGCCGAAGTTGACATATTAATTATAGAATATTGAAATAGTGAGTCTATCAAAATGTAATTTTTAGTAGTGAATAGTGGGTTTTAATTGAAATAAATTTGATTAGAATTAGTTTACCTTTTCTAAATTTTCTCTTCTTAATCGATATAACATAGAAAGGATATAAATAATCGCAACATTACGTTAAAAATATTTATTTAAATGCGGTCAAAGGGTACAGCATATCAAATATTTTAATATTATTATTTATTAATTGTCAAAATGTTGTAGAAAAAATAGATTTCGATTTATTACACATATATTTATTTCAATGTAATTATATACATAATTATAGTTTTATTGGAATCCCTTGTACATTTTTATTGAAAATCAACAACTAATTAATTATTTAGTCTATGTTCAGAATTTTTAAGTATTTTTCCCATGAACCCATAAAAATCCTATTTAAAAACTAGATTATGGTTGTCATTGCCATTGTCATTGCATCAAATGAGATGATGAAATATTAAAAAATTCCAAATACTACGTCCCATCCATGTCGGATGATCGGATTTGAATTTTTCATTTCTCGCTATATAGGAAATTTTCCTGAAAATTTCCAATCTGGTGCATAATAAAATTGTATCGTTAATCTCATCGTTCACAATAATTAAATTAGTTTTTGATTTTAGATGAAAATCATTTAATAAATGAACAATCCCTGTAATTATATATCCATTCCAACCATTATATTAGATATTATATATCTAACAATTTTCGTATGAAATATTATCGAAATAGGTTTGATGCATTTTATCGGACGGCGTGCATAATGAATTAACTAAACATTAAAACTGAAACAAAAGGAGATATTAAATGGGAATGAAAGGGTTCGCTTTTGGGTGTCAGACGGTAATGTTAAATGGGTTTAAACAAACAATTAGGATATTTAATGTTTCAGGACGGGAATGGGAGGTTTAGAATCATTATGTTGACTATCGTTTTGGAAAGTTTATCTAAACATTTGCCATTGCATACATAAAATAATATATAATGGAAATAATTGCATTCATAGACAAAGCTCCACAAACGTTTAGGATATATTAAACAACAGTTCTACAGTTCAAGTTCGTTTTAATCACATTTCTCACTCTTTTATACAAGTATTGCCACATGTTCTTAAATAGCAGAATAGCACTTTAAAATTCATGTCCATGAAAATAAAATTCAGAGAAAATTTGTTAAATTTAATCATACAAAATAAAACAAAAAATTCAAAAAATAGGTATATACATACTTACTATAGAGGAATACAATTTCATTAAAATCATATTAAATTTAATAAAAACCGAAAAATTTAAATATCTAAATCAGGGATGCACTCGTAAAATAATTTTAGGGGTAAGCAAACATATTTTTAAATTGTTCCTGGGTTTTGTTTTGCTTTTCCATTGTTGTTTAAGCCATAAAATGGAAAAGCAAAAAAATAATTTTACAATCTATTTTATATTTTCGATATTCTCGTTAAATCGCATATTGGTTTTATTATTCAATGTTACAAATCTATTGTTAAAAATTTATTAAATTATTATTGATTTATTTTTATGATCTTCTTGTTGTTTTCTCTAATTCCCATGCTAATTTTAATTAATTTCATTTGTGTATGGGGGTATGAAATACCCTTATGTGTTAGGCACTGTGCACCCCTAATCTAAATAATATCTGAAAATTGAATATGATACGTGTAGCGTGATGTCCAAAGTATTGTCTAAATCTGGTGAAAACAAAAGCAACTATTTTAATATGATTTAAAGCAGGGATGGGCACCTTTATCTATGTAGGGAGCCGCATGAATATGAAAAAACTTCGGAGGGCCAAATAATATAATTTTCTAGGGACCATATTCTTAACAAAATCAAAATAATTATATTGAGCAAATTCGTAGTGAATTTAAGTAACTAACTAATTAGTATTAACCTGTTTATAGTCGTTAATTGTGCGTAGTTAATAGTAGTTGGAAATTTGTATCAGATGAGGTGTGACCTATATTTTCATTCGTTGATTAAATTATAAATTTATCATTATTTAACAAATAGAGAAAGTATGTGGAAATGCTGGTAAAATTCCGGGAAATTTAGGAAAATGAGTAATGGTGCGAAAATGTCAGACAAGGAGTAAATGGAGTAAAGTTAGTAGGGATCGCGAGAAATCGCCAAAAAAAATAAAATTTAAATAGAAAATCAAAGTTCGGTGCAAATCGCCCGTCAAAATTTAGGGATTGATTTTTTTAGAATTATGAGAAATTACTTTCTTCATTATTCGTTTAAGAACAATTTTGGGTTTTTAGATTTTTGAAATTTCGGAGAAAACTTTTAGGAAATTCAGCTTATCTACTAAATGGTTCCGAAATTCATGAGAATTATAAGCAAATATTTTATATTCTTGAAAGTTGATATTTTGGCAATTGAATTTTATGAATGAAATTTCGCGAAATTTTCTACAAGCGAAATTTTCTACAAGCGAAATTCTGAAAATTACAAAAATTTAGAAAAACATTGAAGTTGAAATATTTTGTTTGGTATCAAGAATCAAGAAATATGGTGAAAGTTGAAGTCACGAGAAAATATGGATATTTTCCTGCTTTTCTTTGGATCCCTCCGGAATTTTCCACATCTTATATGACTTTTTCTTGCTGATCACCAACTATTCCAATATTTTCCCCATTTTTGTATGTCCTCACTGACTTTTATCAACTTTAAATAAGTTGTTGATAACATTTTCATGACTTTCCCCTTAATTAACGGGGCTTTTCGGCTGGATTTTCTGATTTGTTCCCTGTCCATTTGCGTCTCGGAGAGTTGAGAAAAATCAGAGAAATTACGCATTTGAGTGGTAGTCCCGAAAAATGTCGAAAGAAATAGAAAAATTAACAAAATTTTTAGAATACATTTATTTTAATCAATAATTTGAATCCTTCCAGTCACCCCCAACCCATCTTACAACTCACCCCAATTTTTGATCAATTTCTAGTTTCAATTCGTGCTCTATTTCTGCCATAACGGGACGAATGTGACGCATAACTCAATACCTCTCAACTTTGACCACAACAAGTCAGAGTATGACTAATAAACTGTTAATGCTTATAATATGGTGACAAAAAGGACAAAAAGTTTGGAAGAAATAGTTGGAAAAAGTCTAGAAAGTCTAGAAAAAAAAGCAACGAGACGGTCAGGAATTCTTATATACGATTTAAAAATTTAGAAAATTTGAAACCCATAATCGGAGAATGTCAGTAAAATTAGGGAAAGTAAAGTACGGTAAAAATTAGAATGATTCGGTAAACAGTTCAATTAAGGAGAAAATTACTCGGAAAATTTCCGGAAAAATTAAGAAATTCAAGGACAAGTTTCGGCAAAATTAAATTGATTATTTCCCAATTATTAATGCGTAAATCGCCAGCGATTTTTCAATTTCAAATTTTATTAAGAAAACTTCACCTAATTTGGACGAATTTTTTTTTCTCGGATTGTTCATCATTTTCCATATTTCTAATTTCTAACTACATTCTAATTTCTTATTATAAAAATAAATAATAAATAGGAAATGTATAACTGACTCAATCTTGAATTTTCTTGTTTTAAACTCGCTTTTTACTGATAGTTAGAAAATAATTCCTAGGTTTCGTAGGTTCTTGTGTTTAGTATTAGAAACAACTTTGTTCGTTTTACAAAAACAATAATTGAGTTAGCAGATGGTCATGCGGACCAAATGAATCGTTTGATCGCCCGCTGGCCGTAGGTTGCCCACCCTCTGCTTTAAAGTAACATATGTGATAATATTTGAATCACATTTTCTCCTAAATGGACGCGGTTCTTCAGCCGAAATAAGTGGTTATGCAGATTTCTTATTTATCTCAAATAACGATTAAAATGGGTATTATACAGGTTTTCAATGGGAAATTACATTGAAATTTACCATTTTACCTATTTGATACGTTATTATAGAACTGATTGTTATCTACCGGAAACGGCAATTCACAAACATATTATACCATTGCTTTCTTGGAATGGAATATCTAATAATTACAAATTTGCCTATGATTATGATTCGGTCATAATTAGGTCAGAGCGGCCTGAATATTTCTTTTATTATCAGGAAATAGTTTATTTCATAAAATGTTGGGATTTTGATGTAATGAAGTGTAATCGAAATCGAAATCGAAATGTAAAATCAAAAAATTCCATAATTGATTATCGAAAATTTCATAAAATTCTAGAAGATATTCGCCACTTTTCATGAAAGCTTCCGTGGTTTTAGGAAATTTTCCGATTTTCATATAATTATCATTACATTTTTCATGCACTTATAATTGCTTTTGATTGAAGTTAACTTGCTTAGTATTAAGAAAAGCCGTATTTCTAATTGAAACTTATGTAGTTAATATATTTTTAAATTATGAAGTTATGTGTAGAAATTATAATAATCTAATTATACTTTTATTAGGCGAGAACTATATATTAAGTAATACATATTATATAGTATGGACTACTAGACATAACATTACATATTATGAACGAGAATAGGACGTTAAGACTTAGATAGCATAAGTGAATATATCTTGTAAGCAAACTTATACTCTTGTTTTATTCATCCGATGTTGATGAGAATAAATTTTCTTTAAAAGTTCTATACAGAGGTGTCCATAAGGTCGATCGCCAATTAAATTCCATTGTACCAGGTCCGTAACCTCAGAATTACCGTTTTTTTTTTTACTAAGAAACACAAAAATACTTCATGAAAATGAAAAAATGATTTATTTGAAGTATTGGCCCTCGCTAGCTACACATTTTTCCCATCTTTCTGGCAAGTTTTGGATACCCTGCCAATAAAAGTCCTCGGTTTTTTAAGGCAAACCAGTCGTGAAGCCATTTTCGGACGTCTTCATTCGAATTGAAGTGCTGCTCAGCAAGTGCTTGGCTCATCGACGAAAACAAGTGGTAGTCGGAGGGAGCCAAGTCTGGTGTTTAAGGCGGGTGGGGTAGGACCTCCCAGTTGAGTGCCTCCAAGTAGTTGCGAACGAAAATTGATGTGTGCGACGGTGCGTTATCGTGGAGAAAAATTAGCCGCTCATGTCTTTGCTGGTAATCGGGCCTTTTGCGGTGCAGAGCTCGGTTGAGTTTGACCAATTGTTGATGGTAGCGTTGAGCATTGACAGTTTCTCCCGGTTTAACAGCTCGTAGTAGACGATACCCTTCTGATCCCACCAAACACACAGAATTTTTTTTTCCAAAGCGATTCGGTCTGGCGGACGATGTTG
This sequence comes from Symmerus nobilis, assembly GCA_027564815.1. NCBI lineage: Eukaryota > Metazoa > Arthropoda > Insecta > Diptera > Mycetophilidae > Symmerus > Symmerus nobilis. The sequence continues at coordinate 11,137 of JANTOP010007328.1, forward strand.
CTGGTTCGCCAAGGTTAACCCACGATTTCACGCGCTTGGGATTCTTGAAAAATATCCACTTTTCGTCGCCAGTAACAATTCGTTACTTTGTTTCGTGCGAGCAGCATTTCGACATCGTTCCTGCTGCCTTCCGTCCAATTCGTGAGACACCTATTTCCCGATCTTTTGAATCTTTCCCATGACATGCAGGCGCTTGGAAATGGCCGGGCGAGAAACACCCACTTGCATGGCGAGCATTTCTTGCGATTGGGTGTTTTCCTCGTACAAACGAGTTTGCAATTCGGTGTCTTCAAACTTTTTTGACCGATTTTCCCATTTCTGGTCGCTCAAGTCGAAATTGCTTTCGCTGAACCGACTGAACCAATATCGGCAAGTCCTTTCCGATGGGGCATTGTCGGCGTAGGTCTTCACAAGCATTCTATGCGATTCGGCAGCAGATTTCTTGGAGTTAAAGTGGTAAAGCATAATTTCCCGCACATGACCTTTTTTGGGCATAAAATTTGACGTGACTACCATAGAAAAAAAATGCTGTCCGTTTGCACGTAACGCCACCTATGAGCAAACGGCAATTCCGGTTACATACCTTATGATTATAATATTTGTGTTTGGTTTGTTTTTTTATTTAATATAAAGTTATAAAAATCCAATTGGCAGTTTCTCTATTAACCTAGGAAGAAAAAATTGTCAAAAAGTAGATCGCGAAAAAATATTGTTTGGAAAAGTAGATCCCTCAAAAAAATTAGTGGACACACCTGTCTATAGCATTATTAATTCAAAGAAATGAACATTTAATAGAAAATTAATTCTTAGGGGAGTGACTGTATTTACACTTAATTGTTCTAAAAACCAATGTAAAGTATAATTAATATCGTTGCTTATCTTGTAAAAAAATACATTAATGCAAACATTAGAATCGTTTATTTTTGATAAATTTCATGTTGCTAGAGTCAGTTTATTTCCTGGGTATACGCAATTATATCTGAATGTAATATACTATACGATGTAGTGACAGGAAAGTAACATTTAATCAATTCTTCATCAGCAGGGGTTGAGATAAAGCAACGGGGAAAAAATATATATAAAAATATAAATATAAATGCGCCTTTAAAGCCTTATTTAGAATTTTTTTTTCGCTACACGGTATAATACTTTTGACAAGTAAATTGCTATATAAATATATTTACGACCTTTTGACACTCTTGATCTTTAATCAGAGAATGGCACATAAATTGGAGTATAAATGTATAAATATGATACATAAATTGGGTATGAAAGAAATTTCTGTCATCTTTTCAACTGATCAATTCGCTTACTCATCTTGTCAACTCTTTGAATAAAATAGTTGGTACTAAATTGATTATTTATCTAAGCGTTTTCACCAAAATGATATTACTTTCCAACAAACTTAATATTTTGCTTATTTAATTTTTTTATGTTTATACGATATTATTTTTATATGGGAATAAGATGAGCTTATACTTATATAAGCAAAATAACAACAAAAACATTAAATCTTTACATCATAAACAGATGATAGTATACTCGTATACTCGTATGTAGAACGTATTACTTGACTCCCGCTTTATAAGATATTATATGCCGGGATATATTTATATGAGGTTGGTTCCTGGGATAACACATCATCCCATTTTCCAAGCAATTCAAAAAACATATAATCGACAATTTAATATTACATAATGTGAAATATATGGGTATCATAAAGTGGATGATGCATACGTAGAACACTTTATAAAGAGTTTACATTCTTTCAAATGATCTGATTCTTATTTTCTGGATGTTTAATAATATATGTATGTGATTCGCATACTCTTTAGGTAATGTTTGAAGATATTTAAGAGAGATTTTGAAGTTGATCTTCCTTCTTCATAAGGTTTTCATGAAAATACTTACAGTTGCTTAGGTCCTGCCAAAGTTTCGACATTATATTTGGTATAATTTTTTTAAAATTTGTGTTTATGATGTTAACTTTTGTTATTAATTAACATAATTATAATTACAATTGTAAATAACCGAATTATTCATTTTACACATATATGTGACCTCTGAATATATCAGCATGAAAATCACTTGAAGTTTGATGATTGGTTTAAATGTAACAAAATTAGAAACTTTACGTCATAAGTAAATAACCGTGCGAGAAAAGTGATTTTAGTAGCTCTCTTGCGATAATGTCTACAAATTTCAAACCGAAACTTAAATCTGATTTGGCTTAAGAACGTATGCTCTTCGTCGATGTGTTCCAAGTGGAAAAGATTCAATATATTTCATTTCTAAATTTTTTATTTGGAACCTTGATAAATGATTTGTCTATTTATTTAGTTTATTTATAATTCGCTCCCACAGGATCCATCGTCGGTCCATCCATAACTTACACAACTGTAATCAGTGGTACATAAGAGTAGACAGTAGAAATTTATTAACTTTTAATAATCATCTTACAGAACATTACATTTGATAGGCAGAAATAAATTTTTACTTTAAGTATCGTAATGGTCGTCCAGAAGCCAATGCGGTTCAATTCATTTTTGATATCATCTGATTTTTGTAAATTTTAATGGATTGAATTATTCTGCCTATTTTTGTAGGACTTGCTCGTTGCTTCTTTTTTTCAGAAACCAAGAAACTAGAAAATCCTTTAATAACTTAACTAAAAAGATACTATTTAATCCATTAAAATTGACAAAAATCAGAAAATATCAAAAATGGACTTAGGGCTTAAGAACTTTTCATAATTGAAAAAAATACACTTTTAATTTTTTTTTTTGTGAAAAGCTATTATATTTATCGAACTCATTCTTTTCGGGCATTTTTATAAAACATGACGAATATAAAAAAAATTTGTTTTACATTTTTAGTACATCTTGATCACTGCAGAGGTGTTTTCCAAAGGTGCAGTGTTTTCCAAAAGGTACTTTTTTAATGGCTCCACAGTTTTTGGGCTTCCTGTAACAGATAGAGAAATAAATCCAAAGGAATTTTATTCATAAGACTAAATACTAGTAACTGAACCTAAAAACATTATTTTACACACCTCTATTTTTTATACATACACATACATGGGTAGTTTGCCCTCAATAATATGTATTTTTTTTTTGGTTTTTCAGAAAAATGTTTTTAAAATGATAAAAATATTAAAAATAAAATGTTTTTTAGGTTCAGTTAATAGTATTTAGTCTTAACAATAAAATCCCGTTGGAATTTTCAATCTATCTGTTACAGGAAGGCCAAAAACTATGGAGCCGTTTAAAAAGTAACTTTTGGAAAACACCCTCTGTGCAGTGGTCAAGATGTACTAAAATTGCAAAATATATATTTCTTTATATTCTTCATATGTTTTATAAAAATGCCCAAAGAGAATCAGTTCAATAAATAATAATAGTTTTTTCACAAAAAAAGAATTTAAAAGTGTATTTCTTTTCAATTAGGTAGGCTAAAAAAAAAATTATGCGCTTTTCAATACATATTCGGATTCCTAATCCAAAAATGTTAATACTTTTCTTTTTATTTTTTCTCTCCTTCCTCTAATTTACGAGATAAAAATTTCAGATATTCAAATTTTCAGTGCCATTATTTGAAATTTGTCGGTTCAACCGTTATTCTAGTGTTTTTAAATGGGAATAACTCTGGAACTAATGGTCAGAAAGGGGTAGGGGTACTGTAAAGGAATATTTATATTGAGTAGAACCTACAAGTAAAAACACATGTTTTTTAAATTGAGCCTACCTAATTATTATTCAAAAATTAGTTATAAAACCAAAATAAAAGAAATATATTTGTCTGGAATTAAAATTAAAATTTCAAAGCATAAATAACGTATGTAATGAATATTTGTATTAATAAATCATTATGATTTGTTTCGCGCAAGCCGACCATCTGATAAACATCATGAGATAATCGCGCGGTATAGACATCGCAATCAACTAGGCATGCCATTACGTACTAGAACATATGTGTCAAAGATAATCACCTGATATCGCATCACAAAATTATCACATGCGACCTTAAGTGTGGCATCTGCCTAAAGGATACAAAAAAACATTTTTTGCTTAATTTTACAATGTCTTAATATTATTATTATTGATCAAAGTAGTACTCCTCAAAAGAAAAGGTTCGTGGCTGTCCCCGGTGATTCCGGCTCTTGAGGACATCTGAAATAAAAAAGTCGAATTGATAGTTTAGTCGTTTTCGATTATTAAATTTTAACAGAAAATAACAAAATGGCGGACTTAGAAAATAAAAGTTCAGATGTCATTCAGATGCCAGATTTTGTGGCTTGCTTTAGATGTAAATAATAACATACTTAAAAAACAAAACAGTTGAATTTTATTTTCCCATAAAAAAATTCCCGATAAAGACGTAACAGAAGGTGTAAGTTACCAGACTACTACCTTAATCGATCTAGTTGAACATAAATTCTTCAATCGCTTAAACTTTAAGATGTCAGGCCCTGTTGAAACTCCAATTGACTTAATGCCTACTTAACGAAACGAAACAGTTATTGCATTTTTGTCCTAAAATATTGTATACGATCTCTCTTGGCATAATAACCACACATTCGATCCACTTTAGTTCACTATACAATTTTGAAAGAAATGAAATAAAACCACATTATCAAATTATTGTAAACTGCAATAATACGTTATTTCAAATATATATTTTTATTTAGAATAATCTAGAAAAGAACATAATTTAGTTTTAAAAAACGCAGCTGCTGCACAAACACTCTATAGAACTTTAGAGTATAGTAGCTGGTATGAAATTAAGCTTTCAAGTCAGGCGAAGTCTTTTTGAGGGAGAACTCAGTTTTAGTGTAGGCAGTAGTAGTAGTAGGGTATGGTAATAGATCACTCGTTTAACATGAACGATATAAATGTGCCTGTCCCTATTCACTGAGTTATAACTTGTAGAGAAGAAGTGGGGGACAACTGTCCCACTTCTTTATTTAGTTGATGATCAATTTTGGTGTTCACCACCACTTAATTTTGATAGAAATTTTGCAAAATTTCTCGATTAACTTGAGAATTAAAAAATGGTAGTCACCCTTAAAACATTTTTTAAAAATCTAACATTTTTGTGGAAGCCTTTTTTTTATATATTGTATATTAGGGTGACACGTTTTGCATCATGGTCATCGATTCTACGGGCCACCCTCTAAATATGATCAACCATTACTAAAA
>JANTOP010007339.1:0-33072 GCA_027564815.1 Symmerus nobilis
ATTCGCACGCCCCCCCCCCCCAAATTTCTTGAATTGGCGCCACTGCATAAAACTGGTAATTCTTATATTAAAATGCTATGTAATAAACTAATTAATTTAAATAAATTGATTCAATAAGGAAATGTGTAATAAAAATATTCTAACAAAAATATTATTAACTTCAACAATTAAAATTGACATTTAATTATTGATTGAAAATTATTGTCTTCTTAGTTGAATTTAACACAAAAATACAAAAAAAAATTATTTTACCGAAGCATTCTTAAATATTTATTTCTTGATTTCCTTCAGTTGGTAAATACTAGAAATTCAAATGTTTAATCTTTTGATGAAATTCTGCGAAACGGATCTTAGCGTTTCAGAATTACTAATTGGGATGTTCGATATTTCAAATTCTATATTATTTAAAGACTTCTTTTTGTTTCATTGATGCCCTAGCCCTAGACCCTGGACCCAGGATGCATTTACCAATTGAAACATACTATTAAAAAATCAGTCTAAATTATTTGTTTTAATATTTATTTCTTTAATTGAAAAGGGGCATCGAATTGGATAATTTTTGAAATGTAAAGAACGTTTAAATTCATATACTTCGCAAACACATTGGTAAAATTAACTGACATTGTGTATTATATTATGCGAAGTAGTAGTTGGTCTGATATCACTTTGGTGAAATTCTCTGAAAAGGTCCTTACATTTAGATGGCCCAGATCCCAAACGCAACGTAACGATTTGTTAAGATTGTATATAATATAAATATAAATTTCGCTAACGGTGGAATTAATTGAAATTTTGAGTATTGTATTATTAGAAGTAGTAATTATAGTGATATAATTTTGGAGAAATTCTAGATTGATTGGGTATTTAAAAAAAATAGTCATTCTTTTTTTACGCTATAACTGGGGGGAGACACGAACTTCTTGAGTCCAGATTCGTAATCAACGATCTCAACTTTACAATAAAGAAAATATTATTTCCAATCAAAGGAGGAACAAAAATTTGTTTCGTAGTGTCAAGAAATTTTGGAAATCTAAGGGCAAAATATCTGGGAATAGACTATCTTCTTGTTACAAGTTAAATTTTTTAATTCATTTTTTAAGTTAAGTCCTTTCTAACCAACTAAAAAATTAATTTAAAAATTAACGAAGATTTATTATGTGTTTTTTACAATGGAATATTAAATAGAAATTAATATTAAAAAGAAATGTATTAAATAATGTCTAACATTTATTTTTATTATCGCGATCTAAATATTGTTTTCAATTTTGGCCATGTCATAAATAGTTTTAATAAATCTCTCATTTAAAATATTAAATAAGCGAAAGCAAATTGATGATTATAGTTTTTGTAAAACAGAAATGGGCTAATTTCATTTTTTTGTCATTCAATCTAAAATAAAAATCATCAAATATTGATCATTTTCAATTCAATAATTTTATAAATATAATTTAATTTAATTACTGATATAAATGCATTTATTTATTATTTTAAACAATTGATGTATAATGTATAATGTATTTTAATCATTTATTGAAAAGATTATAAACGAACAAATCTACTTTCGAATTTCTATCACTGGAAAATAAAGTTAAGGAGCAAAAATACCATTTAAATTTAGTTTGAATTTCGGTTCTAATTAAGAATCAATATATTTCATTTTGAAACCATTATTTTACAAGTAAAATGGGATTTTTATAAAACCATAGTCAATTAGTAATAATTTACAATTTAATAAAGAATAATCTTATTCATATAATGCCCATCTCTGCTATAAATATATCCTTCATATGTAATATTTCGCTTTTACTATGAAGCACCCCGCACAAATCGTATGGGAAGTGAACATTAGTCCTAATAATGGACAGTTTCCAAAGTTATGGAGTACGAAAGGTACTTCGATCCCAAACGATTCATGTGGGATGCTTTACTATTTAAGTAGGAATGAATTGCGTGCATTTAAATTGATAAAATTTGTATTTATTTAACGTAATGATTATGCTTTTGTATAATTTTTTTAAAAAAAAATCTATTTAAATTGTTCGGGGAATAATAAGCCTATATGGAATTCAGAGAGCTGTAAATAGTTACGAATATTATAAAATCGATCAGTTTTTTTGAAACTGAATTCGTTCATATTATTATATTCTGTAGGCAAAGCTCTAACCGATTAATTAAATCGTTTGACATTGTAGTTATTATTTCATATTTAATTTTTTTTTGTTAAATAACTAATTGCATACCAATAAATAAGTTGGTCACTTACATAATTAAGATAATATTTAATATTAAAAGCTACAAGTTAATATAAGCTTAACCCATGAATTGATATGTGGCACAAATTGGTTCTGCGACCCGGCCATGAATTTTCGGTTGTGTAGTGGCTATTTTTTGTAAATGGCATGCACGGCACATCAATCGGCCCTCATACGGATAGCAACGTTTATCCGGTTCGTCAGTCAATTGCATACCACACTCCTCGCATATATAACAATCAACATGGAAATCTTTATCCATTGAAACAACACGAACCGTTTCCTCGGTACCTTCAACCGGTGTTATTCCTATATAGATAAATCGTGAATTAAGTGAGTCATAAACAGTAATAAATCAATTTCAAACATACCTTTTCCGCAACTAGCACATTTCGGAGCGAACATACTATGGTAATCGTTAACGCAATAAATTTTATTATCAACGTCAACGGTAAATGGGACGCCGTCCAGACATTCATTACATATACAGCACCGGAAACATCCTGGATGATATGATTTACCCATAGCTTGTAATATCTATTCATCGAATTCATCATAAAATAATTAAATTAAATTTTTATTTTATATACAGTTACCATTTCCATTATTAAATGACCGCATATTGCACATTTTTCTGCGGTTTGTTGGAATCCAGAATACTGTAATCAAATGGAATAAAAACTAGAGGTTTCATTTACGATATTTAATATTATTTACCATGTAATCCTCTTCACAGTACACACGTCCATGTACATTATAAAAAGCTTTTCCACGCAACGCTCGACCGCACGAGCAACAAATAAAACAATTTGTATGATATAGATTACCCATTGCTTGACATGCCTGCCCAGCGCCCGTCACCTTCTCACCGCACGTATGACAAATACCAAAATACTCTCCTTGATCCTCGCTACGTTCCATTTCCTCCTCCAATTGTCTGGTCAACTCTTCAATTTTCCGTTCAGCTTCGGTTGGACCGGCTGGTCGTGGTGGCGTCACATTATACGGTAGCAGATTTTTTGCCAATAATTTTTCTGGAAAAGGAATTTAATTATTTATTTCATTTCATTTCAATTTAGAAATTTTAACGTACGTTTACCCGAACCACTACCGGAACTCAGTTGTGATGGTGTCGGTGATATGGACTGGACATCGGGATGAATCAAATTATCGACTTTATGTTCGAATCCACGTGACGTTGGTGAGGTTGTTATACTGTTTCCGGCACCAGATATTGATGGTCCAATTTGTACGGTTGGTGCAACGGATGAAATATGTTTCACCAAATTAACGGATGTTGGTGATGAGGTGGCAATGTTTGTAGTCACTGAATTCGATGGTTTATTTTTGGCTGCTGCCATGCAGACATAATCGGAAACGTTGCCATCATCAATATAGTTTGGATTCATTGAAATGTTCATGGGGGAAATGTTCACCGAACCGGATTGTTGGCAAGTAGGAGGAATTGGTTCGTGCGGTACGTACGTTGCATATTTTGATATTTTATCTTTATAATCATGGTCAGCCGACCGTACGGTATTAGGTTTAACATTCAAAGCGTACCGTTCGGATTGTGATAGCTGTTGTGTAGTCTGTGGCTGACGAATCACTGATGCTGAAGTAACTGGATTTTGTAGGATGACATTCGGATGATAATTTCCCATTAAATTATCATTGTTCACCGTTTGATAGTAAACGGTACGAGTTTGAACGGGTGCTTGGGGTTGGGCCCGTTGACCAGTTATTGCCGGTACGTTCTCGTAAATGGGTGGTGGATCGATATCGGGTTGAGGTGTATGTGCAAAACGTCCGGTATTCGGATGATGGGACATGGACGGAATTGAAATAAGAGCTGCATTTGACAAATGATTATCTATGTCCCGTAAACTATTCGGCCCGGTACCACTAATCGCCACTTGCGGTTGTGCCTTTCTATTCGACGAATCAAAACTGGTCGTCACATAGTTTAGCATCGGTTGATAGTCAGTCGATGGTGTTGTATTCGCTTGATTTGCATATTGAACATAATATTCAACGTTCTCGTAGACCGGAGCTGATACAAGATGTCCTGTACTTATTATACTTGTCCGTGGACTACCCGAATGCTGTGATGATCCGCTTAACGAATGAGTTGGACTGTAATTGTTTATCAAATATTGATGGCCACCGGCCATTAATGTTCGGGAATTAGCGTACTGCTTGGGGACGAGTCCACCACCAACAACATGATGCCGTTCAACGGTTGATGGACCTTTAACCAATTCGTATGGAATCTGTTGAATGTGATTACCACCAGCTATGGAATGATCATGTGGCCCATTGATACTGTTGCCAAACGAATGGGAACGCCTACTTGTGGGATCATCGTTCAATCGCAAGTTTTGGAGGCGCAGTAAATAATTCGGATCCGAACTAGATTGTAAGTGGCGATGCGACATTTATTCTAAAACAAATTTTATTATAAAATCCTTTGCATGAAAACAATGAATGAACAGTTTGACAGTTTGATGCTTTGATGATGATGCCACCCGTTTTTATGTTCTTGTCGAATTGTTGTTATCACAGAACGGAAAATCAAATCTCTCAGATTTTCGGGAACGAATCAACCAACAATGAATTAAATATCTATGAAGTTAAACAATTCATTTTCCACATAACTAAAAAATTCATAATTTTCAAAAGCGAACAATTTTCTTTTCTTCTACCATCTGTCAGCCTTCATTTTTCGATTGGCAATCATTTTACTCCGGGTTTTCAATGGACTCATCTGCATTAACATATGTTGACCTGCAAGTTACTTAAAGTCCTAACGGACGTATTAAGTTAACAGCTGAATTTAAAGTCATATTGGTTTACTCTTGACCCCTGAATATTGATATTTTGTCACTTTGTTCCGTTGGGTTATACTTCAGCGCAAAAGTTGATCTATCTCCTACTTTTCTTGCGATATGTAGCCAGGCTCATCAATTTCACATTAAGTTAACTTGACAGGGCAAAAAGCTAATTGTTTCTGAAATTGTAAATATATTTCATTCCGGATATTCTCGGGTCTATTTGGATTCCAAGGAAAATTGTGCCCGTGGATGCTATCCCACATATCCTTATATCATGAAGATTATATATTTTTATTAGTTAAAACATCCGTATTTTAAGATGTCCAATATAAAAGACCAAATCTGGTCTCTAATTGGTGAAAAATTAAACGTTGCGGGTAAGTTACATGTCGTTGCTTTCGTTTATGGTTTGGAACTATAAAGCTGATTTGTTTTCAGCTATGGAAAAGTTTACGTGGACGCTTTGCGAGAGTGGCAGTGGAGTTGCGGATCCTGGGAACCAGACCATTATAGTTGATAGACCAAAAAATTTCTCGTTATGAAAATATTCAATAGAGATCGTTAAACGCGTCTATCTAGGCTTATCCTCCTAATTTAACTTGCTACCCAGCCAAATACATAAGCAATTCATTGCCGGAATGGAACAGACATTTAAAATAGTAATTTAAAATACGCTGCTCATTACCCTGGCTCATTCGCCGATAACTAAATGCCCTAGCGCAGTGATGGCGAACCTTTTTGAGAAGTTCGTCAAATTTTGTTCATTATTTTTTCAGTATTAGATCGTGAGTCACAAAGTGAGTGGCGTCACTTCACTAAAATAAGCATTTGGAATGAATGTTTTAGATAATTGTTCGGAATGTCCTTGAAAATATCGGTTGACACCTTTTGAATGGATTCAATGTCCAAAATTTCCTTTTATCGGCAAGTGAAATTTTCCAAAAAGATAAAGGTCACATGAAGCCAAGCCACTCGAATATGGTGAGTGGTTGATGGTTAAAATGCCGTTTGTGGAAAAAAAATCGGTGATAAGGTTAATTTGAAGAAAAAGTCGCAGATGAGACGCCGCATTATTGTGCAAAAGGCGCCAAAACCCCTTTTTCATGGTATTGTGGTCAATCACGACGAATATGCAACAACAAACGGTTCGTAAATCCAAGATAAAACATAGCGTTAACCGTTTGGCAGGGTGGGATGAATTATCGGTGGATAATTCCCTCAGAATCGTAAAAATAATTCAACATTCTTTTGATTTTTGACTTTCGAGGCGACTTTACTATCGGATTTGGCTCGTCAACCAGTTACCATCGAATACTTGAAGTTTTCGTTTCTTTTCGACTCTTTTCAAGTCTTTGCAATGTTGAATTCGAAAAGATTTTGGTCGTCAGTCCACTTGTACGGAACAAACTGCGAACACACCTTCAGTAGCCGGAACTCTTCGTCAAAATGCTGTGAACCGAATTTTTTAAGATACTTATATAATTATTTCAAATCCCTGAAATTACTTTTTAGGTTAGCTTATATTCTATCTAAAAAAGTTTGGTTCGGCCAAATTAGGCTAACTTTCCTTAATAAATCTTAATTCAACAATTGATATTGCGATTTACATAGGAAAGGAATGGGAAAATAATCAATTTTCGGAAAATGCCTCATATTTCGCTTACATAATTTTTTATCTCAAATCCCTGAGATTACTTTTTAGTTTAGCTCACCTCCTATCCAATAAAATTTGGTTCATCCAAATTAGTTCAACTCTTTTCATTAAAATTGATTTCTAGATTTACATAAACATGTTAGCGGGAAATAACCAATGTTCCGAAAGAGGCTTCCTACTTCGTTTAAATAATTTTTATCTCAATTCCCTGAAATTACTTTTTAGTATAGTTCAACTCCTATCCAAAAATAATTGGTTTGGCCAAATTAGGCCAACTTTCCTTAATTGATACTTTCCTTAATGAATTAATTTTAATATGAATTCACGCACAATTTCAACGTTTTTATCGTTCACGGCCGATTTTGGTTATAAAAAATAAGTTCATAAAAATCATCGCGTGGGTCATTAAAAAATATTGCCTGACCCGCGGGTCACAGGTTCACCATCACCGCCCTCGGGCGGTGGTGGGTATGATTTTGTTGGGTCGTTATTCTAATCATCGTTCATATAAATCGTCATTATCGTCATCTATTTCCATATTTACAGCCATTACTGTCATTTATATCCATATTTTCTTCGATCTCCTAAATTCGACATCGTACTTGCATGGCTTGTTTCAAGCAAGTGTAACATCGACCTTACAGTAGATAATGCAGACCATATATCGTCTGGCTCGGAGATTGGTGACATTTCCCATTGATGACATCACCGAACCAGTTTTAATTTTTCGTTGAATTTAGTGAATTTTGTTGGAAAAAATAGGATTTGGTAAAATGGCATCAACAATACCTCGACCAAAATCGCCTAGAACACCGAATTCCGGTAAATCTCCCGATAAAGAAGAGAGTTTTTGGGATAAAATTGGTACATTGGGCAGGAAGAAGCGAATAAAGGAAGGTAAATTCAGCTCCAAATTTGGACATAAATAAATGTTTGACAACTATTTTTCCACTGAAAACATTAACAAATCACACCCACATTTCAGTGGCACCTACACTGACTTCCCATGAAATAATTTGAATAGAAATGATAAATTTTACGTTTATTTTTAGTACAAGACGTTCAGAATGAAGGTCGTTACGCAATCGATTCACCAGGTAACCCAAACGCCCCAGAAATACCACCGGAGGATTATACATTACGTAAGTGGTCTGCTCTTTATTGATAAATCGCTCCAATTCGCCTTTTTATAAAACCCCTTTCGGTTTATCTATTTTCCAGGAGATCATGAACAACGTGCCATCATTCAACCCCAATCATTAAACGATCCCCAAGTGAAGGAACTGCAGGCCGTCCTCATCGAATGGATTAACAATGAATTAGCGGATCAACGTATTATTGTAAAAGATATTGGCGAAGATTTGTACGATGGCCAAGTATTGCATAAATTATGGGAGAAATTAACTGGACGCACGTTAAACGTGTTGGAAGTGACCCAATCCGAGGAAGGGCAACGCCAGAAATTGAGAATTGTTTTGAAAGCTGTCAATCATGTACGTTTCTTTTCCATCACAAAATTACTCCCATGATAGATAATATTTTCGAAATTACAGACGCTCGGCTTTCATACCAAAACTCCGAAATGGAGTGTGGATAGTGTTCATTCAAAAAATTTGGTTGCAATTTTACATCTGCTGGTAGCGTTGGTACGTTACTTTCGTGCACCAATCCGTTTACCAGAAAATGTCCATGTAACAATTGTTATTGCACAAAAGAATGGTGCGGTCATGAATGCCCAGTACGTATATTCCCTGAAATTCTATAAACAAATAAGTATTAACATCCGATTTTAGGAAATTTCAGGAACAACTAACATCCGAATATGATGATGTTGGTATGAGATGTGAACGGGATGCTTTTGATACGTTGTTCGATTGTGCCCCAGACAAATTAGCTGTCGTAAAGAAATCTCTGATTACGTTTGTTAACAAACATTTGGTGAAATTGAATTTCGAAGTAACAAATTTGAGTACAGATTTTAAGGATGGCGTCTATTTGGTACTGTTGATGGGTTTATTGGGTGGTTTCTTTGTACCGTTATACGATTTTCATTTAACACCGAAAGAAATGGATCAAATGGTTGGTCGGACGATTTTTGTTTTGGATTATCCCCGATAAAGAAATATTTTTTTTGTTTTAGGTTCATAATGTGGCATTTGCTTTTGAATTAATGGAAGATGTTGGTTTACCACCACCAAAAGCTCGTCCGGAAGATATTGTTAATATGGATTTGAAATCGACTTTACGAGTTTTGTATAATCTCTTTACAAAATATAAGAGTGCAGCATAAAAATGAGATTCAAATGCACATGGACTTCATTTGGAAATGGACAATCCGTTTAAAAGCAGCGTCTATTCTTTATTTATTCTAAAAGCTCGTCTATAAACTACCCCCACCAAATAGTATTTAATATGAAGCAGCTTTAAAAATTATCATAGCTATCTTATAAGAATAGATACAATTGTTTTCGGAACCAAACATTACTTAAAAATCCATTACCAGTGATAGCCGGAGGAACGAATTTTCTTAAAAATAGAATTAATAACAAGACTAATTAAATGTATTAATTTACTTATTAATCTAGATTGTAGGAAACTGTGCCTTTCGAACGTAAAATAATTAATTTTAAATGTTTTGTTAGTTTTTTCTTAATCAAGATAATAAAAATTTCTTAACAAATCATTTCGTCCTTTATTCCTCGCGGAAATATAAGGGGGATTTTTCTGTGGGTTCTCCAATTAATTGCACCGATATACTCATAAAAATTTTCATTTAATAAACGCTTAAACTTGCATTTTACAATGATTTTGCACGATCTTTTGTTACATTTTATTTGTATGATTATAAAATTATATTCTAATTTCGATTATAAATTAAATCTATTTGTGTTAATAATTTCCCTTCATTTTTTTTTAATTTTAAATTTTAAACTTATGGTAAAAATTGGTTTTAATTTATCTTATATTAAATAATTTGTTATATAAATGTGTTCATTTTTTATTTAATTAATTAATTAATTAGTACTTAATTATATTCTCCTTAAAATATTGTATATACAATATTTATTCATGTAGAATTGTTAATAATATTGTTGCGTTTCATATTGTTTTTACTCATTATTTGGGACTTCGTCCATATTCGGAATGTAATCCATGGCCATTAAACATGCAAAAACGGTCATCACCATTTTCGGTTTAACTTCCGTAATATCTTCAGGCAATGCATATACTCGAGCACCGATTTTTCGGGCCATCGATATAGCGTATTTAGCGTTGGCATGATTATCCTAAAATAATACAATTTTAATTTGAAATTTAATATAAAATATGAATCATTTTATTACCTCCTCCGTTCCACTCTGCTTAACATTATCATAATTCACTGATCCCGGTTTGATTGAATCCACCAAATCAATAACAATTTTACCATCAGCAATAGCTGAATCTTGAAAGCTTCGTAGTGAAGATGTTTTGTTGGCCTGTTGTAGTTTTTCATTCACCCAATGAACTATTTCCTTTTCGATAATTGGATTACCGGTATTTGCTAACCGTTGCAGCACAGATAGGGTATAAGCTCGCATCAATTGCCAAATGAGAGCTGAATAAATGAATTATCCAATCAAATTAAAAACGAATAATAATAAATTTTGAAATTACCCAAAGTTAACGTTGCATTTCCCTCATTCAAATCTTGTCCCGCTATGCCGACCAATGAAAATTTCAATTGTTTTCCCAATTCCACCGCATAATTACAATTTTCCAATTTCTCCATGAATTTTCTCATGGGCGTAAATCGCCGGTGCACCTTTTGCCAATTAACAATCCCCGGCTTTATTATATCACACAATTGGAAGATAACCAAACCATCGGCCAAATCTGAATATAGCCAATTAACGTGCGGTGACACTCCCATCGAATTCATCCAATTACGGTATGCTAAAATTGAAATTATTAATTTGGAACATTTTATATAATTAAATAAAAAATGAAATACGAACTC
The DNA here is from genome assembly GCA_027564815.1 of Symmerus nobilis. NCBI lineage: Eukaryota > Metazoa > Arthropoda > Insecta > Diptera > Mycetophilidae > Symmerus > Symmerus nobilis. The sequence continues at coordinate 10,741 of JANTOP010007339.1, forward strand.
TTCTCTTCACGAGTCTCCTCAATCGATTCTAAACCAACAATTTCTTGTGGTCGATTAAGTCCCGGATGATTATTAAATAAATTAGCTACGAATGCTAAATTTAATTTATACACACCGTTTACGACGTCTTGGGGTGTTAGAAAACTGCGACAATTCAATTTTCCTGCTTGCTGTAACATAATTTCGGCACGACTCACTAAATCTCTTTCCTATTTAAATAATGAATAATCAAAATCGTATATATTCTCAGAATCTAACATCGAATATATAGATACACATACATGAAGAGCTTCCAAACTGACATCCGCTTCCTGTGGAGCGATTTGTTTCAACAGATGCGTATAAATTTCTGAATCAACAATGTCATACTGAAAGTTTGTACATCGACGTGATACGCCCGCCTTCTCCAAATGATGATTAACCCATCGAAGTAGTATCGCTTCTGGTGATAATTTCATAAGATCTTCCAAACGTTCACCATCATACAAAAGTGTTGCCAGTCCTGGACAACTGTCCAATGTAATATGACTGAATAAACCGATTCGTATGATTTGCCACAATAAACCTAACACCAAATGTGGTTTACCTTTCGCCAAATCATGCGCGTCTATATTGACAATGTTACATCCGATCGCTTGGGACGAGACGAGGGCTAACGTTAAATTCTCCAGTTCACGATAAACGGTTAAATTTTTCTTATTTATTGCCCGTTCGTCTATCGTGTCCGGACATGAATGATTAAGAATTTTACACAATAGTATGCCATCCTTAATTTTAGCGTACAACAATTTCCCTTCAGCATCTAACGGTAGTAAATGTTTCAGGTCAACGTCATGCATTAAATTCGAATTGATCCAATCGGAAAAGGCGAGCTGTTCCTCCAATCGAACGGAATGGGTGGTACCTTCGGCCGATTGACTTGACATACCACCAAGCTTTTCGAGATTTTCCTTCCGTGAAACGGCCGTCTTAAATGTACTTGCCACATCTTTTGCCTTCAAGTCCGTACACAACGTTTCAAATTCTTCGTACGATAATTTACCCTGATGATGTGTTCGTTGCTTATTCGTATATTCATCAATCATTTCACGGATTTGATAGCCGGGCAACTTAAATCCCACTTGGTCGAGGGCATCTCGTAGCTCCTTCAGCTCAATGTAACCATCGTTATTTTTATCAATCTGTAATTTCGTAAAAAATTTCCATATAAATGAGATCTCTCTCTCTGGTATGCGGAATTTCTTGCAGATAAATTTTTAAAAAATATGTTATTTTAATCTGTGATAAAAGTACGAAAATTGAGGTCATAAATCTTGATAACAGTTTGCTACCAACGTGAAATCGTATATAGATTATGTAGGATAATGTGCAGGAATGTAATATGGAGAGCCGTTCAAGTTTACACTTCCCTAGTAATAAAATCGGTGAATTTGGATAAATTGGATAAATTCGAGCCGGTATTTTGTCCTAACGGAAGGCTAGGGTCTTAGTCGCTGTAAGTTTAATTCAGCAGGTAAATATTTAAACTCTACACAATTTAAATATTTAATTAAATAAAATTATCATCGTCGTGCTCCTGATATGCCGATTTTGTGTGATACATACCAACTATTTAACCGGCACAGTTGCATATTCAAGGCCTTAAAATGATGATTGACGTGAAGATAACCTAATATCGTGATAACAGACTAATTACAATGAAAATTACGCGTTTATACCGATAATTGATTAAAAAAAAAATTTTAAAAAAATAGTAAATCTGAGCCAAAACTATGATTTTAGTTGATAAAAAGGCAACTTTTCAAATTTTCAATTTTTAGCAAAAATTACTGTCGTTTTTGGCCATTTTTCAAAAATGCACTAGGAGCATTAATGAATAGGTTTTCAAAAACTATTAGGAAGTCAGGCATTTCTGCATCTAGAGTCCTGAAATTTGGCACATCTATTATTGAAGGATCTACCATGCGATTTCTGCCATTAATATTCACTTGTTTGTTCAACAATGTCCCATATAAATCATATAAGTGGGCTAATTTTGAACAAACTTTGAACCCAAATTAGGCGACCTAAATAGAAAAAAGAATCGGAAATCTAAAGCACTCTAGAGCAAGGGTCGGCAACCTATCTAGATCTAGATATTTTCATTTTTAAAAGTATTTTTTGGTGAATATAATGCCCCCAAATTCTTCCCTGCTTAAATACGGGATAAAATTATTCAAGTAGTGGAGCAGTGGCCTGCGGTCAATGCCTCCATAAGATGTGCAGATTTCTTCGGCCGGAAAAAATGTAAAAACGCAGAAAGTTACTTTATCAGTTAGGTAAAAATACAAAAATTTAATATTTCTAAATAGTTGAAATTTATCTCTAAAAAAAATCAAAAGTTCGTAAGGGCTCGTACCGAGGAATTTGAATATCGTACATCGCAACATTTGATTCCGATTTCCCAATTATTTTCTTCGGATTCATAAAAATGTAATGATACAAGAAGCATCTAAATTAGATAGGGAAAAATACAACAATATCAAACCTGAACATTTCGTTCAAAAGCTCTTCAAAAACTTAAAAGCTCCCAGAAAGCCTAATTTTCCGAACCTTATTTTTTACGTTTTAAAATCTATTTTCTATCCTAACAATGATCCTTTAACGAAATTTCAATTTTTTCCAAAATGAAACTTTCAAAACCTCGAAAGCTCATTGAAAGCTTAAAATTAACATGTTATTTCAAATAATTTGGAATCGAATTTCTATCCGATTTATTACATTTAAATGAAATATGGAATTTTGGCAGAAAGCTTATTCAAGCTTTTAAATGCACAACCAAAGCTTTAATTTCGAATTTAATTATTAAATAAAATAATTTGAATTAAATAAATTGGTTAAGATTTTGTTGATATTTCTGGTGTGCTCTTCGTCTTCTGTGCATTAGACTGCCCGTCACTGAAGTGGCGATACATATACTAGAAAGACTCGGTTCTACAGATTTTGCATAAATCAAATATGTTAAACAATAACAATAAAATTAAAAACATAAATGACTAGGTTGTTCTACAGAGAATAATTGAGGTCAGGTCGATTGTAATTTTTGTCTGTTTATATATTACACTTTCTTTTCAGAACTCAAGTGGGTCACTTGAAATTATCAAATGGGTCACTCGGTAACCCTAGGTTGCCGACCCTTGCTCTAGTCTAGAGTATTTAGCTACTCGGATAGTTTATTAGCTCGACCCGTTCTAACTACTATTTGCTTTAAATATTAATGATAAATCAAATCCAGAGTTTTATGAATTTAAAAAAAAAGCCAACGCCCTGGCCTCAACTACAGTTTAATCCTAGCCAATTTTGAAAAAAACTGTTTTATATAAAAAAAAACACTTATCACAAATATCATACTTGCGGCCAAATTTCATCTCGAAGATTATCAATAAACTCGGTATCTGTAACTCCTGACTCACTGTCCTCGTTATCCATTTTTCAATTATCCTGCTCGACTATTAAATTAATTATAAACTAATTAATTAATTTATTATAAACGTTAAAATAACAAGGAAATAAATATATAAAATTATGTAATTGGTGAATACTTGAAACCCGAAATAGAAACCAGAAGCCTTTCGTTCGCGAATTAAATCCAATTAAATTCAAATCGGGTAGAGTAGTGATATTCGATTTAAAAAAAAAAACAGCTTCATTATCAATTAGTAATTTTTATTTAGAAATATATTCGTAATATCTACTAATCCACTTCCTTACTACTACTTACTTATGATAAAATTACCTATACTGAAACGGGCTTCAAAATATATTTAGAAGAGCACACCTATCAATCGTAACAAATTTTTATTTTCACATTGAGAATCTCTATTGATTGAAGTTCTACGCGTATTTGCTTGAAATGTGCCTCATTTTCTCAAATTCATTAAAAAAAATCGATAGATCGGCGAAACCCCGTCGCCAAAATTCGGGGGGTAAGATTTTTGAAATTTCGGAAAATTACATTCTTCATTATTCATTTGAGAACGAATTTGCCTTTTTAGATTTTTCAAATTTCAAGGAAAATTATTGGCAAATTCAGTTTTTATAGAAAACTGTTCCAAAAATCATGAAATTTAAATTTTCCACAAAACTGTCGGGAAAATTCTATAATATTTTGGGTGAAATAAAATAAACTTGAAACCGTTTGATTTTTTCAAAAAAATTTAAAACGATTAGATAGATTTTGAAAAAAAAAATTAATTTTCATAGAGAATCTATGGACACGGGAACTCCCGCCAAAATTCGGGGATTAATTTTTGAAAAAATGTGAAGAAATCAATTGTTGACTTGTATCATCTAAGAACAATTTTGCGTAATTAGATTGTCAACGTTCCGAAGAAAATTTTTAGAAATTTCAGTTTGTAAAATAATGGGAAATTAAACGAAGCAAAATTGAAAATTTTATGAATGTGAAATCGATTTTTAAAGTCAATTTGTGAGATAACCTCTTACGGTTACCTCCATTAAACCATTCCTGAGATGGAATGTAATTAAAATTGGGAAATTTTAAATTTCCCACTAAATTCGGTGGTTGATTTTTTACAAAAATGTAATCGAAAATGTTCCGAATATATTTTCATTTCTCTGAAAATCGATAATTGACGATTTTTTAAAATAAAACTTATGACCAAACTTCCGGCATAAAGAGCCGTATGAGAGGCTATGTCACTGCGATTTGTCCGCCATAAATAAATTATCACTGTTAGTGGGTTTTAGCAGTGGGTAATTTTACCCGGATACCATGTAACTTGTGAAGCAATGAGATTTGACCCTTCGATCCGAAAACATAACCCTCTGACCCACTTAAAGCTATCCCAAATTATTACCGGGAAATATCTAATTATAGATCTAAACCTTGATCGTCAAATTTATCGATAGCATAATCGATAGAATTGGAGGACAAAACTTAAATACAGATAATGGTCGGGTCGAATAAAAAGAAATTCTCTGATGGTGTGAACATGCAACAAGCTTCTAAGCTATAAGCAAATTCTAAAACTTTGCCATTGACATATGGATTAATATTCAGCGTAGCATTTTAAGTAAGAATTAAATTAAAATAAAGACTTATTAGGTTAGTTAAGTACTAAATTGTAATTTCATTAAATTGTCAATTATTATATTACCTGTAACGTTTTTTATCACCTGTAATAACGCCCTATCATCGTGTTGCTGTAATAGATTTTATTTATAATTAGAGCGGCAGAGCGGTAGACCGATAGATGATGTTCTACAATACAACGCTACCCCAACTAGATAAAGGAACGATGATCCAGAGTATATTTAAGGGAAAGACACCACAATTTATTTATTACTCAAGCCCATGATAAATCTATTAGAAATTATAGACTTTTAATTGGTAAACAGAATGTATTGGATCTACTCAATTAAATATTTCCCATCTGAGACTATCTAGAAGAGCTGATTTGAGTTTGAGAAACTCAGAACTTAAAATTTATTGAATAGAGACATAACGTTTGGTCTGCTTATACTGCTTATGCAGGGCTAGGTCGATGGTAGGCAATAAAAAAAGCTCTATATCAGAGGAGGAATAAATCTCCGAAAAGACAAGAGCCTATCAACAGCTAGGCTCCTCTCTCAATAATTCGAATTAGAGAACTGGTGGATATTCTTAATCTGAATAATAATCTTATATATCATCGCCTGAATAAAGGATAAGCTTATACTTTTCTCGATTTTGACCGACGACGGCGACGTTTCGTAATTTTCTTTACTTAATCCTACTTTTCGAATTTTTATTTTTTATTTTTTCTCTAAATGCATGGCAATTTTCACCGTGAAATGGCTTGAAAAATCAGACACATGTCTGATTAATGTTGAATTATTCGTAAAGAACTCACATAATTTGTTGAAGGATTTGAAAGAAATTGATGAGCATTTCAAAGGATGTGAAAATATGAATTTTCTAATCAATTGTCGGTAGGATAGTTTATTTCGAGGCACCACTTCTAGTAACAATAATTATTATCTTAAAATGATGTCTTAAGTGAAACGCTACAACTGATTTTTTTGAGAATGCTGTTAATAGAAATCCTGAAGAACTTTAAATGATCCCTAAAATTAGCTGATCGTAATAAATTGTATGCTTACTTCCTAAAAAAGATACGCATCTGATAAAGGCTGTAACATTTTGTTGAGGTCTTAAAATTCTACACACCTCATGGAGATGTTGACCGCACGTCACTAGAACGATGTAGAGACGTTATGCCTTGTCCTGGTTCGACTTTTGGCATAAATTTACTTTGGTAGCCTAGCCAAACCCTTAGAAATTAAATTGACGGTCTAATTGTAATTTAAAACCTATTACAACTAAATACTTTGAGTAAGCGATAAACAAGTACCTACGTTAAATTAAAGATTAATTAACATAATCAGATTAATCATTAATCATTGATAAATTGGGGTTTCTGATGTAAGCGATGACTAACCGGTTAGGTTCACAGAAATTTCCCATAAACAATATACTTTTCATAAATATCGATAATTCGAATGAAGCAAATATATTTCTTTTTATTAGTTATGTAAGTGCAAATAAAAACAATGTATGTTACATATATATGTATTTTTTATTTATAAATTTAATTTCTTTATCATGATTAGATAATTTTATCAGGTGAAATAAAATCGATTAACAATTTATAACGAACCAGTGACGTGCGGATTCGATACGAGTTCATTTGCAGGACATAAACGGTCCTAAATTCTTATTAATGGAGATATGGTGAATTTAGTTCATTTGCCATTGTTAATAATAACGGATATATCTTGTTATAAATCAAGAAAATTGATAAAATAAAATTTTTAATTTACATCTCGTTAAATTTGTTAAAATGTAGGTATAATTCGAGATTTTATTTTTTATTAATTTTAATTGATTCAATTTATTCCTTATCGAATTCCCAAATTGAATGGGAGAGAATCAATTATATATTTTACATGGAGATGGAGAGACACAGTCCCCAATCCGCTGTATATATTTTTATCTCGTTAGAGTGCTATATTTTCCGACTGATACATGCGCTATCGTCATAAGTTTTCCAGAAATAACCGTTATCTTTCTTTGCAGCTCATTAAATAATTTTGCGATAAAAGCATCACAATTGTGGGTCTTTTAATTAATATCTCGTTTATATTACAAATTTTGTATGACTCAGAGCGATAAAGAATTTCCTATATTAAATCTAGACTGTCTCTAGGTTGGACTCTATCAACCTGTAGATTTGGTATATTAAAAATTAAATTAAATATTGAATTGTAGATATTATAATAAAGTAAAACGTTTGATCTGAATTACACCATTCGACAAGTTTCGACTTTCTCTATTTATCGCCAATTCTATTTTTAAATTTTACATTGGATAAACAACTTCCGAATAGCGGCTGTTCACACGACTGAACAATGCATTTGAAAATGAATAAATTATACAAAAACGATATAATAATTACCTAACTATACAATGTCATTGTCCTTATCTTACGCTTATTATTACCCAAAAGCAACGCTCAATTTAAATAATCTTATTTTATATTAATAATTGAGAAACATTTGATCGCTAATAAAGGGTTTATCCATTTTTCTTTTTACATTCAATAGAATCTTCCGATAAATTGTCCATCTGTAAATTGTTCGCTCGATAAATTGTGATAAATTGTCCCTTAGGACAATTGTTTTCGATACATTCCTCAGTCTGGGTTGTAAAACGTCAGATAAATTTAAAATGAAATATTAAAATGGTTTTAACACCAGAAAGTTGGTGGAAATGAAGAGATCTTCTGAAAATTTCAGTATCTCTTATTAAGTTTCCATGGATTCGTAAAATTCCCAATTCAATATCTCGGATGGTATTGAACAGAAATTAATGAACGTTAGTGAAGATGGTGAACTCATCTCATAATTTCAGTATCTCAAAAATTATTTGGTTCCCATGGATTTATAAAATTCCTAATTGAATATCTGGGGAGCCACTCACCAGAATTTAATGAAATTTGGTTAAAAATTGTTGGGTTTCAATATATTTGAAAAAATTGATTATATCTGTTAAACGACATCTGAATATTCTCAAATTGATCTTAAGCGGTAGATGCTAATGATAAAATTCATATTCCGTTCAGAAAAAATATACTTCTGGAACCTCGATCTCGAGATATAAGCAAAATAAAATGAAAAATCAGCTCCAGTTAATAATAGGAATATCGGAACTCTGTAAACGGTAAATGTATTATAAAATATAGCTGCCCACTTTACTGAAAACCGTGTTACTCTATCTAGTCCAGGAGCTGAGATCTGGAAAAACAAAGTTCCAAAAATCCGAAAAATAACTTTCGGCGATCGGCCGTCTGGCACATGATAACAGAGTCAATTGGGAGTATAATTGTTGAACCAGTTGTTCCCTAGCCTATTTCGTTCGGAATTTAGAGCCCAGGAAGTAAAAAGTTAGTTCAAATGTAAGGGTTTGACATTAAAATCGATATCTCGGAAAATTCCCAAGGAATCAGATCCAAATTAATTTTCTTTGATAGAAAAATAATGGATCTTTAATTATCTAGAATGTCATCTAGATACCTAACTTCGTTCCTCAGATATTATATTTGGAAGTTGAAGAATTTCTAATTTTCGTAGACTTCTAAAGGTCCTCCCAGAAAACCTATTTCTCCCAAAGGACTAATATCCGGCAATAACGTGAAATGATTCCCAAAGAACCAATCTTTCGATTGGTTGTATAATAAATCCTGAATTCCTATTCGTTCCGGAGATACAGGTCTTCCTTTTCGGTCAAAATTCAAAGATTTACATGCAGAGCCGGGGGAATCTATTTCGTTCAAGGGGAAGGGGAAAGAAATTCCAATACTTGTTCTTTTAATCGGATATACCAAATACCGATCTTTCAGGAAACACTATTTTCGGTTTAATAAATCCATTCATTCTTCGACTTCTGAGCGTTTGAAAACCTGAAAAATCGTACTTTAGACATCGCCTCCCGGGGAGGGGGAAAGGGATCTGGGTCCAGATTCATTCCTTAAAATGGACCTAAAATAACATTATCATATATTGAAAGGGAAAAACTAATTTAACTGGGTTAATAACCGAATTTCTACGTACATGAACTGTGACTTCAAGTCACAACATAAAATTCTAACATCTAAATTATTATTAGAGACGCCAAATTGAAAATTTCACAGACTGTAGAAGTGAGATTAAAAATAGAAGAAAATTAATTCGTAAAAAAATCTGAAATTAATTGTCAATTTATTTTAACCAATTTACAATCCTTTCCCATTCATTTAAGGGTTTGCTGTATGAAATCGGATAAATCGTTCAACTAAACAATCTTTCTTAATCCGAACTCCGTTTTTCGAAAACATTGAATTCGAGAAAGTTTCATTAAAAATCAAAAATTTCAATAATCATCAGAAATTTCTGGAATTTGCAGTGGATCTTCCACGCCACCCATCGCTAAAAGAAAAGAAGCAAATGTATTAATAATTTTGCTCAGAAATAAATTTAAATAACCTTGAATATGTTGTCTCGTTCTTGATACCTAGTTCCTGGTGTAATAGGACAAATCATAATTAAAGTAAATTTTACCGATTGGCTCGTAATTTGAACAACGGTATACCATGGTACCGGATTGTAAAGAGGAACATGGAAATGAACCCTTTTACTTTCAATTCAATTTACTGAGTTCCTTCAACCCAGTAAACGCCTAGACTGGTTAATATTCTGCCACTCAGGCAGCTCAAGGTCGTAACAATGCAATCGGGACTATCGGTAGTTTTAAAATTCAATTATAAAAAACAAACCAAGCAGTTTTGTTGATATTCATAGTTGGTCAGGGTTAAAATAGTAAACAATGAGTAATGTTAAGTTATGAATAATAAAAAAAGGCATTGATTTTATTGCTACGAATCCCATACCTCAATAATATCGAACGACGTCTTAAATAGGTGTGTAAACGACATTATACAAAAACATTCTTGCGTTGTTAAGCATAAATATGATGAATTGAACGGTTTAGGTACGAAGAATAAGGTGATGAGTCAGACTTTCTTATTCCATTATAGTAAATGAAAGAATTTGTAAGAAATGAAAACGAACAAAAATTAATTTTCTATAATCAGGTGAAAATGATTCGATTTCAAATTTATTGAAAACGTGGATTTTCCCCTAAATCGACCCATAAAAGAAAAATATGAAAAATCAATTTTCACTATTTTTTTTCTTACAGCCGCGCCTTTATTACCACTTACTTCGGCAAACTTTTCCTTCATTTCAGCCCGTTCCTCGGATGTTAGTTTCTTAAAGGCGTTAGCAATGTTATTGGCCATTGTGTGTAAATCGATATTTCTTTCACTTCGTTCCCGTTACAGAAAATCCGTCTACGTGACAACCAAACAAACTAATTTGGAAATAAATTGTATTTTTGCACAAAATGATTGGAAAATCTGTGTTTCCGTATAAAAAGCACATGAAAATTGAATATATTTTTTTGGCACAAATAAAATTTGCGATTTTAACAAGCGATTTTCTTAAGTGGTGGTGGCTTTCTGGATTGATTGTGTGTGGTACTTTTTGTCAGAGCTGCAGTGTTTACATTTCCAAAAAGACGTTTTTTTTACTGGAGAATAGTACTGCCAAAAATTGGTTGGTAAATATTAACAACCAACTACGGTCAGCACCTCAGATATAAACTTTAGCTAATAGGTCTATTTTGGCATTCACATTTTACTTTTATGTGACGTCAAAACGCATACAATTTTATAAAATGTCATTTTCGTATGTATTCTGGTGTACCGGAAGAAGGGGTAAATCCGTCACTTTTCAAATTTCAAATTGAAAAAAAGGTAGGGAAACCTGGGGCTATTTGTTAAATTTTCAAAAACCTTTAATATGCATTATCTTCCGAACGGTAACAGTTGCAGAGCTGAAAATTTGACCATAGAGGGCTCTCTGTACCAGAAACAAACGTCCATGGTTATGTGATATCATTGTATTTATATTCATATAGTAGGACCATGAAATAACGTAAATAACTGCGAATTGCAAATATAGGTGGCGATGTAATTGAGAGCCAACATATGATTGCTTGCCTCTCAATTAACATTTGGTTAATTTCTATTCGGAAATATTTCCGTATCAGATAATGTTATTTATCGAATGGAAGAAGTTGTGCGACATTTGTTAATTTTTTTTTTCATTTCATCAATGAAAAAGAAATTAAAATGAAGTTATGGTTTTATTGTATTTACACCCAATTCTACCTAAAAAACATTTAACAATTACATTCTCACATATAAACAACCTCTTCCATGCGATAAATAACATTAACAATGAAAAGTTCTAAGGTTTATAATACTTACACTGTGATAATTTGTTTGCCGTTTCTTGACTAATGGACAAAGTATTTGAACTTTGATTTATTCCATATTTAATTTCACTTCGCACAATGAAAATAAATAATAAATAATAATCAACGAAATTCACCTATAGACCTTTAATAATGAATGGCTTACACCTATACATTTAAAGCGCCTCTTTAACCACCAAAAATTATAAGCGGCTCATTCGGCATGCCGATCTGCACACCACCAAGAAAAGAAAAACGGAAAAATATGCAACATCTGCATGTAACCGAGAATATAAACGGGCAATATACATATCGGCAGAACTGGGCAGAAGAACGTTAATCCGTTAATCGTTAATTAACGAAGTTAACATAATGCTTAACTTATTAACTTTTAAGTTAATTAAAAAAAAACTGTTAACGGTTTCATTAACTTCCGTTCAATTCAACTTCCGTTAACTTAAGTCCGTTACTCGCGACGACAACGAAAAGTATAGCGCTAGCGGAAGTAGCAATAATGACGAAGTAGGGCATGATTCAGATTTTTATAGTATTGTCATTCAATTTCAATCTAAATAGATATCTAAGAGCCTAAAAAACTAAGCTCAGAATTTAGTTAAAATCTGGCTCAACGCAAAGTCAATGGATTCGCTTCTAGATGCTATCTTCCTAGATGTACCACTTTTTATAAACCTATTTATACATGCATCTTATGGAAGATGTAGATAATTAAGGCTTTAATAAACGTCAGATTGACCACTCGATTTGCGCTGGTTTATCTTCTCTACCTAGCCTACCCTACATATCCCACAGCCTACCCCACATCATTGACAAGTTAACTGGGTAGTTATTTACACTGTGGTAGTTGCAAACTCCGTTAATCGGGGCAATAGGGAGTGAAACCTGTACGCTATATACTAATGGTGCTAATTATTTTTATAGGTTAGCTCTCGCTTTCAAGATATTTCAGACTAAAATTTGTAGGCCCAAGGAAGCCAAACAAAATTTTTCTTTTCATTTTTTGACCTTTTATGGGATTTAAATCGGTGAAAATCGATCGAAAAAACATCGTATCGACAAACATACATCGGATAGAAACTATATGAACAAATCAAATCGATTCAATCGTTTTTAAGGTGATTTTTCATAATTTTTTCCACAAAATCAACATGTTTCCTAATTTTTTCAATTTTCATACGTTGAATCTACTGTATCGTCTTCTTTCTCTTGCAAATACCAACAAATGTCACCCAAAAGAGCATGTAGCTCGACGAAATTAAAATACATGAAATTCGATCGATTTTAATCGATTTAAATCCAATAAAAAGTCAAAAAATGATAAAAATAAAATTTTTTTTGTCATTTGGCCTATAAATTTGAATCTGAAATATCTCGAAAACAAGAGCTAACCTGGAAAAACGGTTAGCACCATTGAATTCTCGATTTCCCCCCTTGACGAGAAAAAAATGTCTGTAATTTCGAGCGCAGTGTTATTAAAGTATCAATACAATACAATATATTCCAGTCCAGTCCAATTTGATAATTAACTGTAACTGTTAACTTTAACTTACGTTAAAATTTCAAAAAAATAACGATTTAACGATTAACGAAGTTAATTTTTTGAGTACCGGAATGACGATTAACGAAGTTAAATTCTAGATTACATTTGCCCACATCTGCATATCGGCTGTTATTCTGCAATAAAAAAACAGTGCACATGTGTTAATTGAGTCTAAAACTGACACTTCAAGTCAAAATAACAACAAAATGTTTGCCTCATTTTGACAATTCATATCTGATAAATTATAGCGTAAATTTCTTCATAAATGATCGCAAATCCTCCGACTGGGAAAGGAACCGACGACGGAGAAGATAATCCTGCGAATTGGTAATTTTTCGATCAATTACACGCATATGCGTCACAAACACTTAATATTAATCCTCATCTTATTATTAGAAAAGAAGTAAATACATGAATACACCCGTAACGCTAGTTTTCCACGACGAATGTCATATGAATTATCTGAGTTTTAAGAAATTACATCTACACAGTCCCCTTCAAATTCTGCTGCAAACTTTTCGGCCACCACCACCACTTCATCGACCTTAACTTTTGGGTTAATGCAAGATATTAAAAGGAACAATATGAATCACCTACAAACAAAATTATAAAATGTTAGATGTTATGGTCGAAATAATGTATCAAGAATTTAGAATAGATGTGAACTTTGTTTGAAATATATGTTAAATTTAAAATTAAAAGAATTTTGAATTTTTATTTCTTTAATAAAAAACATTACAAATTATTATTTTACAATTATTATTTATCGGTCTTCACTTTTTCAGTTAAAATAAATCCCCAAAATATGTGAACGAAGTATAAACGAAGCTTTTATTTGACATATATTAGTTATTTCGGCTCTCTTTGATTATTATCGATCTCCATTTTGTTTACATTGCCCCAAAGAGCATCATTCTATAACATTTTTTGCTTTACAATGAACTAAATTGAATTGCCTAAAGTGCTTGTCTTTGTTTATACGGCGTTATTAGAGGAACAGGATTTAAGGCATCCATGGTCATCCAATATTCTATTATGCCATGAGGTCATTATTTCCGCACGGCAACCGTCAATAGCTCCAACATAATTACTGTATATCTGACATTTGTCTCTCATATTAAATTCTGCACCAATTCCTCCAAAGTAAGTCAACTGAGGACACACCCGGTAACTTGGTACCCATCGTCGTTTGTTTCCAATTTTTTTTTTTGAGATACGTTAGCCACACAGCATATTCACACAGTTCGATGGCTAAAAAAATTAAAGGATCTCCATTCTAGCCAAGAACTGTCACTTAAGACTTAATTAAGCCAAAGGGTTAAAATCGGGTTTCGTAAAAGACACAAAATTATGAGAAAAAAAATATAACTACGAATACGAAATTAAATTAATCAATTCGATTCTTTATTGAACAATCATTTTTAAGGCAGCCCTAGATGTCTTTGAATTGAGAGGTGAGAGTATGGATGACACGCCGTTGATGGCCGAGGGAGAGTCGTTAATTTAAAAGGCAAATGGCATTTTGTTTGTTTGTTTTCTTGTTAAAAAAGTTCCTGAAATCCTGAAAATATGAAAGAACCAATAATATCTACAAGTGAGAAAACGTTCATTTCGGAATATCTAAGAAATTTTCAGGTAAAATGCCTTGAAAATTGACTAAATTATTTAACCGGCTGTTTTTCTTTAAATATACTTCCAGCTGAGGTTAGATGGTCGTACATTGGATGAATTCCGTCCGATTAATATAAATTTCGGTAAGGATTGGGGATGTGTCCATGTACAGCTAGGTGAAACGTCCGTTCTAGCTCAAACAACGTGCGAAGCGGCCCAACCAAAACCAACCCGGCCAAATGAAGGTTTACTATTCCTACGTTGTGAGATTGGATCGATGGCTGCACCACATTTTGAATGTGGTAAGCGGACCGAACTCCTAGTACATGTCAATCGGATACTAGAGAAAGCGTTCAAGGAATCCCGTTGCGTTGATTTAGAATCGTTGTGTATAATATCAGATGAAAAAGTGTGGAATTTACGGGTTGATTTAAATGTATTGAATCATGAAGGGAATATAATTGGTAGTTTGATACTTCACCTTCACCATCTCTCATTATCCAATTAAATTAAAAAATTTTATTTATAGATTGTGCATCGATAGCTGCGCTAGCATCCCTATCCCATTTTCGGAGACCCGATGTTCTAATATCCGGTGAAGATTTCCAAATATTACCGAGCGCTCAAAGTGACTTCATACCAATCTCATTACATCACTATCCAGTTTGTGTTAGCTATGCACTATTAAATAATGGAGAGATTGCAATCGCCGATCCAACGGATATTGAGGAACGTATTACCGATGCTAAAATCATATTCGGTTTGAATTCGTATCGTGAATTGTGTGGTCTACATTTCAGTGGATTGGCATTAGGCGATTTACAGATTTTAATTAAATTATCAGCGAAAGCTTCACAGCGTGCATTAACCGTGGTTAATATTGTAAAGGAAGCGGTAAAGAATGATGAGAATAAACGATTGGAAAATTGTCCAGTCGGTTTGGCATATAATTTCAAAGAAACGGTCAACGTAACAAAGGAAATGATAACATTACCGATCAAATTAAAAGAATTTTCGTTAAGTAAATGTACAGAGGAGATTATTGTCAAATCGGAACCCAACCAAATCGTTAAGGGAAAATCTGATTTGGCCATACTGTTACCGGTAGAGGAACATATTAAAAACGAAGATGATTCCAAATGGTTACCAGACGATAATTCATTTGAATCGGATAGCAGCCGAATGGATGATGACGAATCTTAAATATTGTTTTACAAAAAAATGCAATTCAATAAACTACAATTACATTAAAATATTTAATTATATTTAAGAGAAACAAAATACTTGGCAACTTTTGCCCAATTCATTAAAATATCGGAACAAACCTGAACTGTTTTACGTGCCATCAGCATTTCCGATCCCATTTTTTTGATCGATTTTATTCGAATTCGTCTTTACCATATAAATAAAATAAGTTAATACTTCCTTTTCGGTGACCGGTATAGTTTTGAAATGTTTAATAATTGCCTGGAAATATTTAAATTCCTTTAGGGGATTTGGTGAAATTTAATATAATTAAACATTTACATCGGTAAGTTGAGCTTTATTGAAACCCGGCCTCGTAGAAATCTTATAATGTTTTTTATACCGTCTCAATGTGTTCACTTGCAATTGGAACAAATCAACCTCTGGATTATCGGTATCTGTCTCATTGCTATCATCCTCCGAATCCTTCCGGCGTCTCTTTGAACGGGCGCATTGGATGCGACTTTTATGGAAATCGCAAATATAGATATGGTTCGCCTATTCGAAAAGGATAATTATTCCAATTCCAACATTTTATCAAGTCAATCCACAACTTACCCGAGGATCAATATGAAGCTTTAATTTTCTTTGTAGTACCGTTTTTTGGACCCGCTTACTGTACGATGCATTTCCAGCTGCAATACGACACCGATAACCATCGTCCACTAAACAACAGGTTAAATCGATCGGTCCTCTGGAATCATCTTCACCACTCGTAAAACCGTTGTTCATTTTTTTTATACGGAAATTGTCCAAATTGTTTGATTCTCTTTGGAATATTATTTAATTTACGGAATTAAAATCTGGCGTTTTTTTGATTCGCTTTTCTTTCTAAACAAAATACTCGGTTTTTTAGATGAAGAAACTGGGAGGGAAAGGAGTGCCTACTGTCAAATAAGCGATAAGTACATTTGATTGAAGCTCATTTACATTAGACGAACGGTTTTAGAGGAAAGCCCCCGAGCATGAAATTTAAAGAAATTAAAATAGAATAGCTTTGAGCTTTTAAATTATAACAATGCTTTTAGAGGAAAATTTCGGATTTGATTAAAATTTAATTTAAAAAAAAATATAATTAAGTTTTATTTTCGATACTTAATTTAAGCTTTTTTGGGAAATTTTTTCTTTTTATAATTTCGATGAAAAATCGGTATAAAATTGTTCCGAAGCTTAAAGCTTTCTTTGAGCTTTTAAGTTATTGCAAACCTTTCGTATAAAAATTTAATTTAAATTTAATTAATCGAATGAAAGTAGCTTCTAAAATGAGTTCAGATGAAATTGTTATTCAAAGCTTTTGGGTGTAATGTTCGAAAAAATTTCGATTTTTCGAAAAAGTTTCTTTTATGATTTCCTCACTGAACCCTTAGGTTTCATCCTACGTATTCAGATTTTTGAATTTCCTAAGAGAATGTTTCAGGAATTTAACGTTTTTCACGAGAGTGTTAGAAAAATATTATTACTATCGGTTTTTAAACCCAAAATTTAAAATAATTTGGAAACGGGCGATATCGTCAAGAAATATTCTTAACAGAAACTCCTCCCTAATTACTTAAAAATAATTTGCCATCATTAGATTAGAAAGTTTTTGAATAACAAGAGAATTAGAAAAATTTAAATAATTGTCTACATTTATCTAATTTGTATTTACCCCTTAGAATCTAAGGGGGAAAATATAGGCAACATATTTTCTTTGTAGCGTTAATATTACACCTGTAAAAATGGTGATAGGTCATTAACCACAGGTAAAGGCGATACCCTCCTTTATCTTAATGATGGCCAGGTGGCAGTGGCGTGCAGTTAACATTTTCATAAGGTGTGCAGACCCTTAACAAATTGCTACAACGCGGAAAGTTGCTTTGACAGTTAGGTGAAAATATAAAAATTAAACATTTCCGATAAGTTCAAATTTATCTAAGAAAAATCAAAAATTCGTAAAGGTTCAAACAGAGAAATTTGAATATCAGACGTTGATCCGGATTTCCCGATTATTTTCTTCGGATAAAAAAAATGTAATGATGCAGGAAGTTTATAAATTATTCGAGAAAAAATACAAAAATATCAAAACTAGACTTTCCGTACAAAAGCTCTGCAAAAACATTAAAGCTCCCAGAAAGTTTTATTTTCCGAATTTTATTTTTTACGTTTTAAAATCTGTTTTCCATCCAAATAACGATCCTTTAACGAAGTTTCAAATTATTCCAGAAAAAAATTCAAAAATCTCGAAAGCTCATTAAAAGCTCAAAATCAGAATGTTATTTTATATACTTCGGAATCGAATTTTTATCCAATTCATTAAATTTAAATGAAATGAGGAATTTTCGAAGAAACCTTATCCAAAGTCTTAAAAGCGCAAAGAAAGCTCTAAATTTCTAAATTGGAATTATTAAAATTTGATAAAATATGAAATTTCCCATGAAAAGAAAATATTTCAAAAATCTCGAAAGCTAATTGAAAGCATATATTTATGAAAATTATCAGGCCGATAGATGAATTTTTCAAGGGCAAATAAAGATGCCTTCATGATAATTTATCTTCAATTCAATTCATTAAAGCTTTTGTAGGCATTTTAATTTTCCACAGAGCTTTTTATCGAAAGTGTCCGATTCCATTTATATTTATTTATCGGGGGGATAAATAAGATTTGAAAATGAATAAAATAATATTTTCAAGTTTCTTAAAGCTCGTTCCAGACAACTTTAAATTTCAATGACGTTAAATTATTGGGATAGAAAATAGATATTAAATCGTATAAATTTAAAACCGAAATGTAATAATTTCTTAAAGCGTTCCATTTTTCGTTGAGCTTTTTATCCAAATTTTCAGATTTCATTTCAAATTAATTGTTGGGAGATAAATTAGATTCCGTATTGACTAAAATAATATTTTAATTTATAGATTTCGATGAGCTTTTGGAACTTTGTTAAAGCTATTCAGCTTTTTTTACCACCTCTCTTTCCCCCTCATAATTCAATCTAAAGTTGATATAAAAATGAGTAAATTATTCAAAGTAATTAAATAAAATAATTTTTGTTAGTAATTTCGAGCAATAAAAATTGGTTACAATTTTGTCGATATTTAAGGTGTGCTCTGCGCCTTCTGCGCATTAGACCGCACGCCACTGCCAGGTGGTCTTAACGGTATCAGCTATTATGCTTAAAAAAAAGGGATCCAATAAATGGGTCTGCTTGAAGGGGTCCCATTGAACTATAACGATACCCAAAAAATCATAATATGAACGACTTGATTTTAAAAATATATTAGTTAATTATATTCAGGTATTTCAAACCGCTAAGGACCTCTTATAAATACGAAACGAATAACGAAATAATTCGTTAATTTAAAAAAAAATTGTAATTTATCGTTCTGAATTGCCAATAAATTTAAAAATAAATATTTTATTGTTTTTATGAGCTGCTCTGCATAAGAAATCCTATCCCCGACTTTTTGGACGTCTGTTATGTACATATTCCCTATTTTCAAACAAATATAACTTCCCTTTTTATCAATTCATTTTACATATTAGGCGATAGGTATATAGCCGAACTAACCGGTATTTAATAATACAAAATTGCTAACCAGAAAATCTTATCTTATATTCGGTTAATATATTTTGATAATAAATTTGTTTTTATATTATTTAATTACTAACATACTTAACAAACAAAAAGTAGTCTTGGTTATAAAAAAATTACAAATATTTGGGATCGAAGAAAATAATTTTATGAGATCAATTTAAATTTTTCTTCGTTTTTTTCTTAGATTTTGGGAATAGTTAAATCCTTACAATTTTTATATAGAATTATATAAAAGTGCTATTTTAAATCTCCTAATATTTTCTTTAGGAAAATTGTATTTAATCGTGCATAGAGTATTTTATCTTGTCCTTTTATGTGCGTACTTAATTAATCTATATAATTAGCAAAGCAAATAAATAATTTGAGTGTCCTTATAATCAAGTAAATCATAATTATTAAAACCGCATCACCCCTTTTTAATGGCACACATTTTAGAGGGTAAATTTTTGTGCTAAATCTTAAATTTATATTCTTGCTAATAATGAAATAGAAGTTATTATATGACTTAGGTTTCTTTTTGTTATAATGAATCATCAAGCTTTTAAAATATTTACTTAAAATAAAAATCGGAATCGATTTTAATGTCAATCTAACTCTATCAGGTAACACCCAGATTAACCAAAAGCCTATCAACAGCAAATTTACAACATTCTTAAAATATATTAAAAAAATATTAATACAAAAGCAACCACCTAGGACACCGTAACAAAACCTTCTTAAAATCTACATAATGTTTAATATCATTGTAAAAATAAATGGATAAAAGCCTAGCTAGGTAGGAATGGGTATTTAAAATGAAAATAGAAATGTTAGCCTAAACACGAAAAGTTGAAATTAAATATTCAACCCAACCGTCGGATATGTTGGCCATCCTATTCTCATTTCAATTCTCCTTCTTATCACCGCCCAACGTTTTCTGTTTGATACAACCCATACCACCACCCACTAGCTCCTTAACTTTGCTGCAAATAACATTGATCAGTCCGTAATGTTGTAGTCCCGGATACATGGTTACAATTAAAGTGGCAATGTAACAAAGGAATAGATTGTCAATGGTAGCGCCGATGTATGCAAGGAACACCAGTGTTACGACTGTTGTCAGGTAGTACTGTTAAATGCGGGAAAGAGAATTGGTTAATTAAAAGATAATAACAATAAAAATTAATCTTCCGTCTTACCATCACCGATTTCTCCTCCTTAGATGTAAAAAACCATTCCCAGTATCCAATCAATTTGAATTTAATGAAACAAATTTGATTACAAATTTCATCGTACGCCTTTTCCTGTACACCAGTCCAATTGTCCGGCCGATGGACGGCTTTCAACATTATTGGTGCAGCATAATCGGTTACGGTAACCATCAATCCGATGAGCGATAGTAATGTTAGCACAGACATGTCCAACCACCATAAAATTAAGTAACCCAAAGTAACCGTACCGAACACAATGCCGGCATAATACGATTTCTCCCATTTCAATATTCGGTGCACCATTAAAATCACTTCCCGGTACGCTTCCATGTCATGCTTGATTTTGTTTAAGACTTTCTTCTGTTTCGGGTCAGGTGGATGGATGGATTCCCGATAAAAAAAAATAAAAGGGATGAGAACAAAGGTCGCGATGGTTCAAATTGACATTAGTAAAATCGATACGAAAAATTGTTGTTACCTGTTCGCCATTGGCACCGAAATTCAGTAAATCAGTCATTTTCCTTCGATTTTTCCGATGATCAATTACAAGCGATTTTCAATTCTCCAATCCTGTCCTTTAATTTAATTAATTTTCTTTGGTAAAAATTCGTCCTGATTTTGGAAAAATTTACGGGAAAAAATCGTTATTGTTATTTGACAACTTAAAAATACCACAACTTCATGTCAAAATTTATCGTTTTGTGCTGGGATTTAGGCCACATTCACTTATTTTAAATCGAAAAGTAAGAAAATTATCGTGTACGTGACATTTCTGGATCATGATGTTCCCTTTTCGTTAAATGCCGAATCAGCTGACGCGTGTAAAGTATAAATAAATTGTTACTTCCAAAGTCATATACATACAGTGGATCGATTGATCCATCATTGACTTCCTCCTCCTTGGGGACTGATAACGCGCAGAAGGGTGCATCGTGGATAGTCGGTTCTGAGTGTAGTGTTAACACTTTCAAGGTTTGGGCTACAGTATGGGGGATAAGGGGATGGGTTACCAAGGCGTCATCTGGTAGTCGCGGAACAAACAACATTTTCTGACCGCAAATTTCAAAAATTCTCAGAGGTCGGGTTTATTGCCCGATCACTTTGCGATGTTCTACAAAGTTGAAGCAGTGACAACGCCAAACTATAATTTATGCTATTACTGAATTTCTGGCCACACCACCAGTTGGCTCAATTTTTCTCCCACATGGGGGCGTCGTAGGCTTTCTATGCCCTATCTTAGGAAATTATTATTATAATACAACATACATATTAAACAACAATAATTAGTATTATTGGACCTTCTTCTGTCTATTTGTGATTTTAGTATTTCTCTTGCCCCCCGCCCCCTGTTCTGCTATGTGCTCGAAGCATAACAATTTATCGACGCTTGGCGTAAATATGTGTTCGTTATAGAAATCGCTTCAAAGTGGCGTCTAATATGAAATTCATGTATGGGAAAGTTGTTTGTTCGTTGGGTCGGGCTGGCCCTAGGAAAAATGTTGGAAAAAAATCACCGCCTGACAATACATGGCGCTGATGGTCAAAAATCGGTTTTCCCTCGCAAATAAATACTAAATGGGGTCTGACGTCTAGTGATGTATCGGGAAGTTGTTCGTATGGTCGATATGGAGTTGGAAGAAATTCCGCCGCATACCGATAGATGGCACTGATGGTTGAAAAATTTTTCGATGGGGCCCTAGGTGGGAGGCGTGCTGGACAAAGTTGTTACACGGGTTTAGGGGTGAGAGGGGGGGG
>JANTOP010007340.1:0-16331 GCA_027564815.1 Symmerus nobilis
TTTTTTGTTCCCCCCCCCCCCCCCAAATTTCTTTGCCCTCCCAAGACTTTTTTTAATTGGCGCCACTGTCCACAGCTAGAAACTAGTGGCAAATTTCTATAGAACTGAATAACTCATGAATTAAAAACCTAACTGTCTGTTATCTGAAAGATCTAAATACAAATAATACAAATATTAAAGGGCTATCACGAGAAATTCGAGAACCTACAGCGCATTAGACTGCACACCACTGTTGTATAAGAATTTCACCGTTCACAGAAACCCGAAATTACAATTAATAATATAATTTCTATAGGTTTTTGTTGATTAATTACTAAGGAATCATTTAGAAAATTTAAATAAAAATATTAATAAATAAAACGATTTATTTTCGGCAGATTTCGAACAAACAGAATAAATTTATTAATTTCGATTCAAAAATTTTTTTTCAACAAATAAATTTAATAAATTATTTAATTAAAATTAAAAATACATTTTATTTATTGCACTGGCTAGTTAATATATTAAAATCGAAGATCAATTTAATTTTGAACGTCCTCGAA
This sequence comes from Symmerus nobilis, assembly GCA_027564815.1. NCBI lineage: Eukaryota > Metazoa > Arthropoda > Insecta > Diptera > Mycetophilidae > Symmerus > Symmerus nobilis. Next base: position 543 of record JANTOP010007340.1, read on the forward strand.
ATTAATTAATAACAATAAATAAATTTTAAGTAACAATTCATAAAATACAGAAAAATCACAACGAAAAATAAAGGAACACATTTTAGTTAACACAAACAGTAGCACGCATAAATAAATTTCTCAATTTAAAACCCAAATGATTTAATAATTAAATAATTAGAATTAATTATTATTTAAATTTGAGAAGATTTCTTTTATGTATATAAATATATTTAATTAGAAGCGGACTGGATGACACAAGAGGATATTTCTTTATACGTTCGATTTCATTTCCTGTTTAATACAATGCTTAAATGCTTCCCATCCTTCAGATTTTGAGACGGACTAAAAGGAATAAAAAACAATTAATAATTAATTTCCATTAAATTTGATTAAATTAAACAATCACCAAGCAATTAAAAAATCAGAAATAATTTGAAGTGAACAAGTACAATTATTAAATAACACTTACCCACTACCTTACCTTTGGATGGGACTGACACTATGAGGACGTATGCAATGCTTATTTTTATAAATAAATTTTCAAGCAAAAAATACAGTGAGTTAGGAGCTAAAAAATGAACTCATAAAACATAAATTAATTATATCTCTTCGAATTCAGTTCGATTCTGTTTAAAAATCTGATGTCTTAGGATAGAAATAGACTAATGGCTGCCTAATTTTGAGCAGATTTCTAATTAAAGCAAATGAAATTCCCAAATTAATGCATAAAATCATATACATATTTATGGCATAAAATCTATTTTTTAAAATATGCGTACAAATGTTAAGAACAAAATAGATGTTCCAATTATTATAAACAATCGAAATCTTAATTAGGAAAACTCCTAATAATCCAGCCAGTAGGGATTTTTACCCTACAAAAGGTGGAGTAGAAACTATTTTTAAGTAATATGATGTTGTTAAGGTCAGGGCCCTGATGAAAAATGCAAGTTTTCGACCTTAGGGTGGGTGAGCACGAGCCACCATCTTGGATGAAAGGTGCATAGAAAGAGTTTTCTTTAAATAATTCGTAAATAGTTAATCCAGTGAAAAAATGTCTAAAATAAACTTGATGAAGACAATATTCCAAACATTTTTTGTAAGAACAGTTTTATTGTATGTCTAGTATTTAATGAGTTACAGCGGCGGAAAAATTAACATTAGAAATAAAAATCTATTTGAGTGGAGTGGAGTCTTGCAGTGGTGTGCAGTCTAATGCGCAGAAGGCGCAGAGCACACTTAAAATATCAACCTGAAATGTTGACTAAATATACGATTTCAATGAGCTTCTGAGATTTTTGAAAAATTTTTAATCGGGAAAATTGGAAATTACGAAAAAAGACCGTTATGTGGATAGAAAATAGATTTTAAAACGAAAATAATTAAATTCCAAACTTAAAGCTTTCTTTGAGCTTACGATGAATTGAGAATGTTTTTAGCAAAAATTTCATATTTTTTCTAAATTTAATGAATCGAATAAAAATTAGATTCCAAATTGTATAGAATGACATTAAAACAGTAAGCTTTCAATGAGCATTCGAGATTTTTAAAGCTTTATTTTGGTTAAAAGTTTAAATTTCGTTAAGGGACCTTTATCTGGATAGAAAATGGATTTTTAAACGTAAAAAATTAAGGTCGGGTTTGAAAATCGGGTTTGAAACGTAAAGGTCCAGAAAATAAAGCTTTCTGGGAGCTTTTAAGTTTTTGATGAGCTTTTGTACGAAATGTTTAGTTTTAATGTTTTTGCATTTTACCCTCAACTAATTTATAAGCTCCCTTCATCATTACATTTATTTAGATCCGAAGAAAATTATCGGGAAATCCGAATCAAATGTCGCGATGTCCGACATCGGCCTATAGTAATAGCACTGAGTAATGTTCTCTTGAATAAAGCAAACGCATATGGTAAAGGGTGTAACATTTTGTTAAGGGGTCATAAAAGGGAAAGGGTGGGTGCAGGAAAGCTGGATTGAAATGCTCTATTGTGTGTAGATTTGGTAGCAGTCAATCATGTGAAAGTGTACCAGAGGTTTGCATCGAGAGCGAGGATGATGATGAGGAAATTTCATCAACGGAAGCCCTCATTCTCAAGATCACAGATAACATAAATTGAGTAATGTAATACCAGAAATAATAAAAATTAAAATTAAAATGTTGGATGTTTTACGATTTTTAAAAAAATTCTTATTTTTCCACAGCTGTCTGTACATTGTTAAATATTAGATTTTCAAAAAACGTGTTAATATAAAAAACGTTCGGAATTTAATGTTTAGTTTAGTTTATTTTAGACATTTTTTCCATAGATACCAATACCACCATTTAACAATTATTTTGAAAAAAAACTCTTTTTTTGAACCTTTCATTCAAGGTCCAATCCAAACTTGCATTTTTCATCAGGGCCCCTCCTAAACAACATATATGAAAATTGTTTCTACCCCACTTTTGCAAGGCAAACCTCTTTATTATCCCCTACTGACTGGATTATAACTTGCACACTGCTATATTTTCAACATTGTTTATTTTAACTAATTTTTAACGTTTAACGTCCAATTGATTTATATTACTTCAAGTAATTTTTATGAAAATTTAAATGCAAGGGGCATTAAAGCTTGACTATTGTATAGTGGAATAAATTTATTTTTTTTGAAAAAATAGTAAATTTTCTAAATATTTTAAAAATAAATCTTTTTGAGTATCAATAAATGTCTTAATATTTAAGAACATAAAGCCAATTATTCTTATATATCTAACTAACCTAATTAAACATTAAATCAACGAACGGAACCGATCGTTTTTCGTTCAAATTAATTCTTAATATTATAATTAAAAAAATATATTTATACATTTGATGAATTTGAAGTTAAGCGATCATAAATTCCTCTCTATTCTGGTCGGTTACATATTTAAAAAAAAAATTACGATCGGAATAGGAGAATAATATGTCAAATTAATTAAATATCAGACTTGTATGCGTAACATAAATAAATTAGCTAAAAATAACAACAATTAAAAAAAACACACATTGATTAGCTACAAAAAAAATTATGTAACATTCAAAAATCATAACGAATCTAAATACCGTCTAACTCTACGACAAGCTCTCGATCGTAGCATTGACGGAACATTATCGTCATACTCATTTAATAATTCATCGTTGTACTCAATACCATAAACACTCACTTTGAAACCACGATGCAGGCGATCCTTCATAATCGCTATAAACTCTTTGTACGATAGTAGCCCATCACCATCCTCATCGAATATCGCAAACACCGTATCCACTAAGTGATCGGATAGTGTCAATCCCGTACAGATTTTAACAGCCCGCAGAAATTCATCTTTCGATATTGGATGATCGGCTAATGTATACATTCGCATTGCAATACTAAAATCTTCGAGATTATTTAGGAATTGACAGAAATCTCGGAATTCCTTAAACGTAACGCCCGATTCATCTTTTACCCGGTCGAGTAAACGATCTAAGTACATGTCGTATTCATCGGTATCCTAAAATAATTTATTTTTCTATAAAACTTAAATCTTTGAATGGAAAATTAATTTCATTACCAAATATGTATATCGAAGTAGAATCTTCGCAAAATCAACTTCCGAAATTGCAATATTCCCTTTAGAAAATTCATAAAATTCCAGTTCCAACACTTCCGATTGGAGATTGTCCATAAATTTATAGAAACCTTCATAGTGTAAGTCTTGATTGCCTTTTTTACCGAAAAAATGGACTTGTAATGTTGTATCGACTTGATGGCGGCGTTGTAATCCCACCTCGTCGTCGATTAGTTGTCCCTTTTAAAGACAGGAATTATTTTAAGGGATGGAAATTGAAAGAGAAGTTGACATACTTCATCAGCGGATATACCACGCTTATCTCTCCATGCCCCGCTGAATATTTTCTCCATCTAATTCGTTTTTGTAAAAATAAAAAGAAATTTAATATTATTTAAGAATCGATTTAAGTTAATTTATTATTAAGTTAGTTACTTCAAATATATGTCAATCAAACACTCTATTTAAGACGATCTAATTTAATTAGTTTAATTTAATTTTTTGTTGGAATTAATTAGTATTTTGTTCGGACAACAAAGACAAACGTTACACGTACATAGACTTTTGTGACCCATACCCGAGCAAATATTTAGGGTGAATTTTTTTATACAGACTATCAATGATTTTGTAGATACAACAAAGATTTTGTACTTGACGATTTTTAAGGTTGAAGTCTTGAAAATAAAATAAAACTATAAATCAAACTAAACAAACAAGAAAAAAACAATCAAAAGCAATGATAAATATAATAAATAATATTCGGTCGGTGACTTAACATTTTTGGTTCACGGTGTACTTCTAAGTATATTTTACAGTGATAGCCATTGAAATATATACATAGCGATTATTTGGCGTTGTGAGGCGAAATAAAATTGAAAAATTTGAAAATCAAAACAAAAGCAACATAATGAAAGGAAAAAAGGAAACACTTACAAAAATATTTCTTTTTTGTTTTGGAACATTAAGATTCGGATCCTTTTTCAAGAAATCTTGCACTTCACCGCTTGATAGTAATGATAGGACCTAGATAATTTTTTTATTGTTGAATGGAGAATGGAATGTATAATTTTAAAAAATTGTTTGTAAATTATTATGAAAGCGACAACATTTCTAAAGTAACACCAATTGTAAGATAATTTTATGTATTGTTTGTATTTACTGTGTTGAGAACGAATGAGAATTTCAGGATTATATTTATTAAATAAAAGCATATATTTGCATGAAACACTATTTAACCCTTTTGAATTCAGTGGCAACTATATTGCCACCCTGTAAAAGATTCTCTACTATACCCTAAACGTTTTTTCTTATCTGAGGTATGCCATGCCGGATATTTATGTTTAACTGGAAAAAATTTTGATCATTGATCTTTTATCATTGATGGATCAGGTTGTACAAACAACAATTAAACATGTTGAAATATGCACGAATTTGACTAATTTTATGTGGTGGCAACATACTTGCCACTGAATTTTAACGGCACTCATATTTGTAACGGTTTCTTTATAGATATGTCGAATAAACCTCTAAATGAGAGCGAAATTGAGCACTTATTGCTCACTTTTCCCGAGACTTCTGAGGATGAAATTGAAGGTAGTGGTGATTCTGAAAACGAATTCATCAGTAGCGTGTAGTCAATATCTCCATAAGGTGTGCAGAATTTTATATTTTCTTGGGCCGGAAAAAAATGTAAAAACGCAGAAAGTTGCTTTGATAGTTAGGTAAAAATACCAAAATTAAAAATTTCAGAAAAGTTTAAATTTATCTAAGAAATACCAGAATTTCGTAAAGGAGTTTGCAGCGAGAAATTTGAATATCGGACATTTGATCCGGATTTTCCGATTATTTCCATCGAATCCAAAAAAATGTAATAACGCAGGAAGTTTGTAAATTAGCTGAACAAAACTACAAAAATATCAAAACTAAACCTATGCAAAAACTTAAAAGCTACCGGAAAGCTTTATTTTCCAACCCTTATTTTTTACGTTTTAAAATCTATATACTATCCAAATAACGATCCCTCAACGTTATTTTGAATTTCACAAAAAAATCTCGAAAGCTCATTGAAAGCTTAAAATTCAAATGTCTTTTTACATAATTTGGATTCGAATTTTTATCCCATTCATTAAATTTAAATGAAGTATGGAATTTCGCAGAAAGCTTATCCAAACTATTAAAAGCGCAGCGAAAGCTCTAAATTTAGAATGTAATTCTTTACGTTTAAAAATCTATTTTCTATCCAGATAATTATCATTTAACAAAATTTCATCTTATTCCAAAATAAAGCTTTATAAATCTCAAAAGCTCATGAAAAGCTTAAAATTTAAATGTCATTTTATATAATTTGGAATCGAATTTTTATCCCATCAATTAAATTTAAGTGAAATATATTGAAAAAAAATATTGGGGAGGGGGGGGGGGCTGAGGGGGGCTCTCTACCGGAGGGGGTGAAAAATTGAAAAAACTAAAAAAAACCTACTTTTTCGTTCAAAATTTTTTTTTCAAATTTTTTTATCAATATTTCCTAAATGCTCCCTTTAATACCGTTAATTTCATACAATGCACAAGAAAATCGAATAAGCGGTTTAGGAGTTATTAGCGTTGGAACAAGACGCAAATCCTAATATTTTAGCAAAAATGTGATACTTTGTAGTACCCTGCATTCGTAACTGTAAGTCGTATGGGGAAACAAAAAAATACGTATCGAACATTTTTTCAACCCTAACAAATTCCGAGACATTTATCAAAATCGAAAGGGGGACCAGAGGGTGTAACTTTCGTATGGAATTGCTAAATAATTATTTGGTTGGTGGCAAAAATGTTGCCGCTAAAAAAATCCTCTTAACACTCGGTGGCAACAATATTGCCACCGAAGTTTTCTTGAGTCTTCCAATTCGAAAAAAATCAATTCCCTCAATTTTAATTTTATTAAAGCGATTTCCAATAACTTACAGCAAACGGCATCTTTCTATCTGCTCTAGTTTGTTCTGTCTTTTAAAGGGTTAATGTCTATTCTCTTACTTCTCTTTGCGAGTAGATGTCAGACCATAAGTCCATGTCTAATGTACAATTGGCCATAAATGGAATATTTGGAATTGTATGAAAAAGTATCAAGACTACCAATTATTTCAATCATCTCCAATTTTAGTTAATAGGGACACGTTAGACAAAAATTGAATTGAACAGCTCCTAACTGGTTTAAAATAATTTTTTACCGAAATCCTGAAATTAATTTTCGGTTTACCTCATAACATATTCAAGAAAAAAATTTCATATAATTTTAGTGATTTTTTCTTTATAAAATTTAATTCAAAATTTTTGATCCGAAAAAAAATCGATTGATAAATTGTAGAAGAAAATCAACAAATTTCATAAGTTGAGAACTTGGTAAAAAAAATTTTTTTATACAAATCCCGAATATTGACTTTTACTTTAACTTATGAAGTACTCAGGAAAAATAATTTCAGTAAAATCGAAAGAAATTTTCTTTAAACAAATTGAATTTTAAAAATATGATTAAGAAAAGTAGCTAAAAAAATCGATTTACGAACGTAGAAGAAAATGAGCAAATCATAACTGACTCAAAATATTTTTTTTTGAAAATTCTGAAACCAATGTTTAGTTCTCTTCGTGAAATACTTTGGAAAAAAGATACTTAATGTCAGTCAAATTGAACGAAATTTTGTTAAGAAAAGTTTTTATTTGAAATATTGTGTTAAAAAAACTGGCAAAAAAAATCGATTGAGTTGAAGTAAACAAGTTGAAGTAAATGAATCACTTTCCCAAGCTCACAATTGGCTAAAAAAAATGTTTGCTCAAAATCCTGAAATTAGTTTTATGTTTAGTTAATTAAGTATTCAGGTTAAGAATTTCAGCCAAATCAAACGAAATTTTCTTAACCAACATTTAATTTAAATATTATGATAATGAAAAAAGGGAAGATATCGATTGATGAATCTAGAAGAAATTGAACAATGTTCCTAAGTTCAGAACCAACCCAAAGAAATTGTTTCGAATGAAATCGATGCAAATTTGATTTTATAGCGTTTATCTAACAGTCTCCCGAAACACTCTAAATTTTGGAAAATTTTATTAAGGAATTAGAAAATTTGTTTATACCAAAGTTCCAGGGAAGAATTTGTAGAACAATCTTTAAAAAATTAACCCCCTGATTTTGTAGGTTTTTATATAAAAAAACCATTAGGATAATGGGTAAGGAAACGCTTTTCAACGGAACGCTTAGGAATTTCCCGGAAAATTTAATATTTTTAAATTTCGTCAATAAATTTAAATAGCGGATGAATTCAGTGATCTAATAGCATGTTAAGATCAAGGGATCCCCTTCCAAATAATATTTTTAAAATCCCGTCAATAATAATCGACATGTAAAAAAACTAATAAATTTGATTGATTTTTAAAAGAACTTTCATTTAAAAAAAATTCCAAAACTTAAATAATCCAATAACCCCAAAATTATTCTAAATAATTAACGAAGATGTTTTATTAAGAAAATTTTTTTTAATAAATCAACCGTTTTTTGGATGAAAATCGACGCCACTTCAATTTTATATAATTTTTCTGACACTATCCCAAAAAATTGAATTTTGCGGAAAATTCTTTCAAAGAATTAGAAAATCTGATAATGCTAAATTAAACTTAAGAGTCCAGTGAATAAATTGTGGAAAACACTTTTTTAAAAAATTAACCCCCTGATTTTACAGGGGTGGAAATTTGTATACGAAACTAAGCTAAACATCATAACAGAAATGTATACTATACGTAAGCGCGAATAACCAATCACAATCAAATTCAAAAATATGTATACCTGCGATGGAAAAGAGCAATTTGTTATCTCCTTTAGTCTCGCTTTCAAGACCTTCTGTTCCTAAAAAGATCACTGTCTCTTAATTTGGTTAAATATGTTATGTGGGCATAAGTCCATTAAATATATCGATTACCGTTACGTAGACCATCATTATAACAACAATACATAAAATTATCTTACGGGTATGAAATGTAAAACCAATAACTTGGAATTTAAATGTACAAGAAAATTTATACGAGTCTCTCAAAGTTAATCCATCTATCTCTCAGCATCGCCTTGCAAATAATTTGTATTCTAAAAATCATATTTGTAATATTTACAAATATATTCGTATATTCTACTTGTAGCATTAATTACATTTTTTTTAAACATGTTTTGTTGATGAATAAATGGTAGTAATAGTAGACCTACAATTTCTTACATTATTAAAAATAATCTACCTAAATTCTATATGCTAGTCACTGCAAAACTTTTTTTATGGCAGTGGATGTAAGTATAAGTCCGAAAAACTATTTGACTGGTTGTATAATATATATTGCAAACCAGCCAAAAAAAAAAAACGAAAGCAAAAATTTAATAAATTTAAATTAAATCAAATCAAATTAATCAAGTTGGACATTATGATTGACCAATAAAAAAAAAGGTGTTAAGATCAACATTAAGATTAGGTTAAATTCCAAACCGCAAATGTTCAGGTGATAAATTTTATGACAATGTAATCCCAAAAACTGCACCGAATCCCAAAGAAAAATAAACCAACAAAACCAAAACCAACAAAAAAATTAATTATAATAAACGTTCACACCAAAAACCATGATAGATTTATTGGGAACATTGTTAGCAAAAGAATGAGATAACGAGAAATGCAAAAAAAAAATAAAAATCTTAAATAAATTTAAATATCTACTGAATCATAAGACTCTTAAAAATAAATAAAATATAATAAAAAACAAAAATCAAAAATAAAATTAAAATAAAAGATCTCACAGCTCGTCTTGAATGTTCATCCAAATCATTTCGTTTTAAAGATCCACTCAGGATGCTTCGTATCTGTTGTAAATATATTTATATAAGTTGGTAGAGAGATTACTCAGACAGTTAATGGATAAATAATTTTTTTTAATTCATTAAATTAAAATGTCACAAAAAAAAAAACAATTATTTGTTAATAATAAACAGAATGATGCAAATAATAGGAATTTAAATTTTATTTAGAATTATTATTACTAAATTTGTTTTTAGAACAACATTCCTGAAATACCCTGTATTATTGGTATGGTAGCCAGACTGATTAGAAATAATTTAACTTAATGCACACGGTAATTCAGTTTGTCCGATTTTTATTCGCGACGGGCAATTTTATTTTTAGGTTGAAAAAATAACCAAAATGAAAATTCGTCGAATTCCTTCTCATCATTTTATATTTAATGAATGAAAAATAATTTTAATATTTTAGTTGAGGACGGAGGGATGCGGTACTGGCGTAGATAGCCTTTTGCTATGGGAGGGGGGGGGTTGATCCTCTTAACCCCACCCCCTCCTATCGACACCAGTGGGATTCGGTAGGGATATGGTAAGAAATTAGAAGGAAATTCCAAAATCTAAATAAAGATTTTCTTTTTATAATATATAATAGGGTAAGGTTGCGTGATTTGCCTATAGTTGGGTGTTTTGGCTAATTGAGATTTCTCGCGATAGGGAGGGCGAATTTTATCCACCATTTTTTTTTTAGTTTCATTATATAAAATAACAGTTTCATACTGAATTTCACAAAGTCCACTTGGATTTCTTTGGCCACAAATTACTTTTTTCAGTTTTAAAACACGATTTTGTTATCGAACTGAAAAAACAAAAAACAAAATTTGATGGTTATGTTGCTTTTGTGTGCTGTAGCACGTGTTTTATGAAGAACTAACCAATTGGGTGATTTGGCTAATTTTTAATATTGCAACTGAACATCAAATTTAAATATAAATTTCCTATTTTTACGGTACAAAATTGCAAATTATAATTGTTTAAATATTTTTTTTTTAATTTTTTAATAATTTAAAAATATTTTATTTTTCATTTTTTGAAATTTTAATCGTTTTAAAATATTTCTTGAGATAAAAATGCAGCAAAAATATAAAAGAAAAGAAGGTTCGAGAGAAAATATGAAAGCAACAAATGAGGGTATTGCAGAGGCAATTTTATTGACAATTTTGAAAATAGAAAAAAATCTATTAATTCTGTTGCAAAACTTTCTTGCATAATTTAACATAATTCAATCCGTATTGTAGTAAACTTCCAGAAGATACTTCAAATTGGAATTATAATACATTTTTGGAGTTTGTTCATAAAAATAGGGATTACAAACAAAAAAATGTATCTCAGCAGGTATAATCCTTTTTTAAATTATTTTTTTAAAGGATATGCACGGAATTTATAGCATATCCTTTTGCAAACAAAATTGGTGTTGAATATCCAGCAGAGTGGATTGCCAATCAGGAGGCTGGGAAGTCCTGGGTTGCTAAATTGTCGTAAAAGACACCCCGAATTGTCTCTCAGAAAATACCACAAATACAGAATTTTAAGTTTTAATAAAATAAATATCGATCATTTTTTGAATTTTACAACAGATCCTAGAATCCTAGATGATTTAAAGATAGGTCCAGGAGCAGGACAGATTTATAATATGGACGAAACTGCATTGAATACTGTGAGTTCCCCAGAAAGAATGTTCGCTTTAAATCTAGATGTAAATCATTTTCCACTTCCAAAGAGCGTTGTGAGTCGATGACAATGGCCCTAACAGTGAATGCGTTAGGCAATGTTGAACCACCTATGTTTATAATTAAACTGGCCAATTTCTGTGACTATTAAAAATATGGTCCACCATACATACAACATTTTATCAACGTAGTTTGCTCGAAAAACAAGCCTGCCAATCACACCAGCCATTCGGATCCCGAAGCCTTAGATATGGCAGAGGAGCATGGAATAACATTGTTATGCTTTCCTGCGCATTGTACGCATAAATTGCAACCCCTGGACGTAATGGTATTTGCACCATTTAAAACCTTTTTTGCCCAACATATGAAAGATTGTATCACTGCACATCCTGTAAAATCAGTACAGCTTCAACAGCTTCCGCAAATAGTAAAAACAGCATTCCCATTAAGTGCTACTCCAGCAATTTATCCCTTTGATTCATCCATTTTTACCGATGTAAATTTCCAAGCACATAATTTTAGTGCAGAAGCAACCCTTGACAATAGCAACCCACTACAACAGTGGAAGTAACCATGGAAAATATACCGCAGGTCAGTCAGCTCCCAGCTGCATTAGAGGAAATTAGACCATTTCCTATAATACAGAAAAAAAGAGGTAGACAGCCAATGCCTGGAAGTATTGTTCTAACTTCTCCGGAGGCACGGGAACGTGCTCATCAGCAAGCTGCTCAACGAACAGAAAAAAAAGGAGGCCAGCGAAAAATCAATATAGCGCCGGAAGAGACAGCAACGACAGCGGCTCCAAAAAAAAAAAAAAAACAAATGACTGGTCCAAAAAAGGAACACAAAATAAAGAAAAAAAAAATTTTTTGTATTGGGTTGTTCGGAAAGAAATTTCGTTTTTTTTAATCAAAATGAAAGACGATTTTCCTGTAGTGAATAAATAATTTATTGAATTATATACTATCCATTCTGATCCAATACCAATTTTTACCATCTTTCTGACAGTAGCATGGTTCCACGCCAGAAGCGCCAATTGGGGGGGGGAGGGGGGGCAGAGGGGGGCTGTGCCCGTCCAAGACTTTGAATATATATCGAAAATAAAGCTTTTTTTACCAAAATTAAATAAATATATGAAATATTTGTGTCTATTATTCGTTAGCCCCCCCCCCCCCCCCCCCCCCCCCCCCCCTCAAGAATTTCTTGAATTGGCACCACTGTTCCACGCTCATAACATTTTTGTTCCTTACTGGCAAAAAACTGATCCTGGTGATTTTTGATCTCCTCATTTGAGGTAAAGGTTTTAGCGTCTAAACAGTTTCGTAGACCGAAACAAATAATAATCAGAACGTGCCAGATCTGGAGAATATGGTGGGTGCGGCAGTATATCCCATTCAAGCTGTAAAATCTTTTGGCGAGTTAACAAACTTGTAAGAAGTCTCGCATTATATTGATGGAACACTACACCTTTTCTATTGATCAATTCTGGACTTTTCTGTTTAAGTGACTCATTCAATTTATCCAGGCGATAACAGTACACTTAAGAATTGATCGTTGTTTTGTCCGAACAGACAGCATCACCTTTTTTTTATGAATATCGGCTCTGGAAGTGCTTTGAGCCGGTTCATTTTTTGCTCCATGATCTCTTGCATTTAACATTGTTGTAGAGAACCCATTTCTCGTCCCCAGTGATGCTGCGCTTTAAAAATAGACAATTTTCTTGACGTTTGAGAAGCAAATCACAGACGTTAACGCGACGGCACAAATTTCTTTCCGAAAGAACACGAGGAACCCATATATCGAGCATTGAGATTAAACCTAGGTGTTTCAAATGATCATGAACGGTCTAATTCGATAAATTTAATCTCAGCGATCTCAAGAGTTGTTAAATGCTTTTATTGTGTTTTCATCAGCTTCAACTGGTCTTGCAGAACGTGGCGCATCTTCAAGATCAAAATTGCCGGATCGAAATTTTGCAAACCAGTTTTGGCACTGGTACATTTTCTCTATATACATCGGATAATTTTTTTCTTGCTTGAACAGCATTTTTACCTTTTCGATAGTAAATATGGTAAGTCAAATTATGCCAAAAATGCTGATTTTCACATTCCATATTTGAAAGGGTACTAATCAAACACTACTGCCCTGAAGTGAAGTTGGCTATGAAAAAATATAATTAAGTCCTCTGTTGGGAAAAAACGAAACCACTTTCCGAAAAACCCAATAATTTGATTTATTTTTTAAATAGCAATATTGCTTCATAATATCCTAAAAATAATGTGTTTCAATTCATTTTAAAACAGTTAAACTAAAACTTAGAGAAATTGCAGCTTTATGCTGCATCTAATTACAGCACTAAATACTCATCAAATCAAAATGGCGTCTATGAGAAAAATGTAGCCAAAGGATGTATCTACAATTTTGTATAAGAGGCTTTTAAAAAAAATTGTTTGAGTACGCTACAGCGCAAAATTCCAAATTCTCGTCAAATCACCCAACCTTACCCTAAGTATATTCTCGTAACTGGAAACCAATAATTTCCACATATAAATTACATTCGGTAATAATAAATATTCGAACAAAATCTGGACATTTTGAATGGAAAAATTACACTAAAAAATATTTCCCTAAAAATATTCAAAATACCCTAAGAAATTTAATTGAAGAAAATGTTCCATTGCTAAAATATATTCTTAAACAAAATCCAACCAAGATTATTATTTCAAGAAAATATTTTATACAAAAGGAATTCTATGGAAATGGTACCGGAAAAGTACGCAAACGTCCAGAATAATTTGTCCTCATATTATTGTGACCGTGTGTATTTAACAAATTGTTGTCGAATAGACCTTTTAATAATCTTAATAACTAAATGAATTCTTGCTGTTAATTTCAAATGAATATTTAAGATGAACTTAAAAATAAATGTCCATCACATTCCCAAATCCTAAACACCTTGGCCTCATCTTAGGTATTTTACATCCTACCATGTAATATCGAGGATGAAAATAATTCTACTTCACTCACCACTAAAAATTCATTTTTATCGACCCGCTGATTCCCATCCGTATCAAACATATTAAATGCAATTCGAAATCCAGATTGTGGTTCTAAATCAAAACGAATTGAATGAAATTAAAAATTAAATTGAATTATAATCTTAAAAATGATTAAGAATGAATATATTTATATTTCGAAAAAGAAAAAACTCACTTGTTAATATTGATAGTAAAAATAAATATTCAGTGTAAGATATTATGCCTGAAACAAAATATATAATTAAATAAAATAAGAATAAATTAAATATTTTAAGTGTTTAAATTTAATTTCAATGCATTTTATTTGGTGATTTTTGATTTGGAAGAAAAATTAATTTTCTCCAAATAGAAATCGATTAAAAAAATATAAAAACAAAAAATATTTTAACTATTTTGATTTGAATTAATATTTTATGTAAATTGACGACCAAGAAAAATAATGTAATCGAAACTAATTTAAATGAATCTTTTTGGGAAATATATATTTAAAATGAATATAATTTAAGAGGGTATTTGGAAGAAATTGAAGAATGGATGTTAATTCATAAATATAAAATAAATTATAAAAAAAAATTAATGGACATTCTTTGTTTTTCTGTAAAGATCCATCACCTTTATCACGAAGCTTTCGAAACATTGTTGATGTGCCCTTCTTCAGCGGTGGCGTTACATCTTTTACCTGGTTTATATCAGCCTCATTAAGTGTACGACGTTTTAATCTTGCTAGATATATATGGTACATATATAAATACAAAAGAATTTAATTAATATATTTATTTATTTAAAAAAAATTTCTTATTTTAGTTGGAAATTCATACGTCTCGGTTCCTGTTCCACAACCGAATCCAAAAAATCTTGTGGCGTCATATACAATTGTCCATCAAATTCCACCGATGCAAATTTGATGAAACGTCGTTCACGTGATGTTAGCCGAATAGCCTTTTCTGTGTCATCCTAAAATATGAATATATTTTTTATTTTAATAAATAAAAGAGTCAATAACATCGTAAAAATTTAATATAAATATTTATTTATTAATTTCGGTTTTTATGTGGTTAAATTAAGAAAAATTAAGGAATTAATTGATTCGAACCAAACCAACTTGTGAGAGTCAATATCAATGTAGCCAATTTGTATCTTTATTATAATATAAATTCCAAAAATTAAAAAGCGATTTATAACTTTTTTTTTCGTCAATTTTATTTAATACAATTAATTGAATATTGAAAAGTTCAATTTTTTTTCCCCGAAATAAATTTAAAAATATTACTCGACGGCCTTTCTTCTTTTATGATTTTTGGGACGCCTCTAAAATTATAGATTTAAAATATACAAAGTATTATGAACAATTACTTAAATATTTGGAATAATTTACATATAATAATTATTTATTTGTATTTACCTAATTTAAAGTAGAGCTATACCCACCACCTAGCGTATTATTTATTTAAATTTGAATATATTAAAATTTTACTATACTAGAGAAACATTGTTTAGGAATAATTTAGAAACTTCCTCCGAAACAGTAGAAATTTAATTTCAATGTATAACAGTACCATGTTCCTATTGTTAGGGTTGCTTGATGGACGCCTTAGGACAGCGATGGCGAACCTTTTGAGCTCGGCGTGTCAAAATTCTTAAAAAACCTAGCTTAACTAGGGTACCGTGT
>JANTOP010007351.1:0-16328 GCA_027564815.1 Symmerus nobilis
GCCTCCCACTGGGAGGGGGGTGGCATAGGGGGCTGTGCCCCCCCCCCCCGAGACTTTGAATATATATTGAAAATAAAGCTTTTTTTTACCATAACATAATTACGTCCCAATGTATTCTGGTTATGTTGCTGAATTTTTATTTATTGATTTTTACTAGTTATATTTAACTTCTTTTTTAATTGCAAATTTTTTACTTTGATATACACCTCTACGGTATGACAATGATACAAGGAAAAATGAAATGTTGCATATCTCATTGGTTTTTATTTTGAAATATTTATCAAATTGAAATGGTTATTTAGCACAATCTTTTTATGATGATGTATTTGGACCTAACTTACAAATTAACTTTATTATTCGGAGAGAAAATCTACTATAGTAGAAGCACTTTTATGCTTCATATATGTAGACTCAAATACGCTATGTTTAATGATTGTTCCATCATACACCAACGAAACATAGGCACAACAATTTTAATTAAAATGGGTAAAGACAATAGCCATCCAATGTATCAATCAATCAACAGGTAAAATAGTTCAACCAATGAAGCTTTATGTTATTCCATTCCATTGAGTATATAATATTGTATAGTAAATCATTCTGGGTCATGTTAATTAACGGAAGGAAAATAGAAAATTTTTTTTTTTGCCAAAATTGTAAGTATGTGAAATACAGTTTAGCGATAATGGTGTTGAAATATATTTAAAAAAAAAAATTTGCACCATTCGCTATATGTACAATATGACAATATCCCATTGTGTTGTAACTATCGCTATTTACTCATCTGAAAATTTGTTATTTCAAATAGGGCATTGTCCGGGTATGTCCATTTTAATGGTGCTCCACTACTGTACTTTCATTAATAATGGTATCCACATTGCCATCCATTTCTTAAAACTCATTTATTATTTTTCTATAGAAATATACGTCGGACTATGTCTTCTGAATAAATATCTATGGAGGAGAGTCTTCTTCACTCAAATCTTAAATTCAGTATATCTCAAATTAAATTTTACTCTTGGATAATAATTTTTTTTTTTTGTGAAGCGCCAAGCTCGATTTATCTTCTTCGTGGCAATGGAATGACTGATGTATAAATACCGATTAATAGAGTTTAAATGATAATACAGAGTATACAGTAACAATAATCGATTTTACACCTTTTAATCCATGACAATTTTACCTGCCTACATTTTTATAACATCTATTGGATAAATAAAGTGATGACTACACATTTTTGGCCTTTACAAATATTATTTTAGCGGAGGTTTTTCTTTTTTGAGTTTTGATGGGTTTATCTAATCCAAAGTAGGAATTTGTATAAATCTTATGGATGGATGGATGATGATGATCTGTTTTTTTCATCCATCCATAACAATATCCTATCTTATTCAATATTTTTATTTATTTATGGTAAAGGACCTTAGTATTTAAACACCTTTCTCAGTTATGATAAATATTCTAAATTTACTGTTTCTTTAGAAAAATAAAAAACTAGGAATTTGAGAGGTCGTAATTTATTCAGGGCGATAAGATAGAGAGACAACCTTACTCTTCACTACATAACAACTACTGTACAGCATAAAATGCGGGTCCATCCCACATAGATCCACATTTATATCTGATTACATTTGTACCGTTAACAGTGTTATCAGTCCTTTCTTTGGCCAGCCAAAGTAATATAATGTTAAAGCAATGCGGTCGTTATACTTGGTTTCACTATAAATTATGAGAATTATCATGTACCATTTCCGCCATCAGGAAGTCAAAGTTAATGTATAAATATAAACCTGAAATAAAACAATAAAAACAATTTTATATTATCATATTAATTTTTCTTTTCCTCTATTTTTATATTTTTTTGCAGAAAAGGAAAAGGCTACGTCATCCGAGGGAAAAGTCATGAATGATGTAAGTGCTTCTATTTTGTGTTTATTCTACGAATAAGTAATGTACAACTTTTATGTTTATCTATATATGACCACAAAAATCCCATGATATAAATTACATGAAATTGATATTCTATTCTCAAAGGAACCGAAATGGGATATTTATCTAATATAGGGAATCCTTGTGGGTATTTTAACAATCACGGGATTACATTGTTTGCATTATTTTGTGGTAATATTTGTATCCACAGTCAATTATTAAGTTCACTTGTATTCTTATTGTATGATAATCACTCAGCTCTGGTTAGAGGAGGATTTATAATCGAAAGGGTACTAACAATTATATTGGGGACCAACACAAGAAAGCAGCATGATTAAACTAATTCATGTTCAAATTTAATAATTTATTATAATATATTACTATTAAATCCCTCGATACCTACCCTTGAGGCATCGACGCATTTTTCCAACTTTTTGCCTATGTCCAGTTTGGCTCAACGATCAACTTCCACGTACATCACTTTCACCTCGGACATCATCTTGAACCATTTTTATGTCGAAACGCATTTTATGGATTAAAAATGCGTTTCGGCATAAAAGTGGATTTTTTTGGCCCCAAGGTGACGGTAATAGGATCGCGTTATCCACCGTGGAATTATCAGATAAAAGGTTCAAAAGAGTCCCTTTGAGATGGATTTTTTTGGATTTTCTCTAGCACCTCTTTCCATTATCTTGCTCCACTGAAATCAAATACTCAATGTTCATTGCGCGTGTCCTGGTTGCGGGCTAGAACAACTTTGACTCTTGAAGTTAATTCAAAAAAGTTAAAAGTTCAAACTGAAACCCGATTTCACACTAGTACAATTTAGAGAGGGCCTTCTCGGAATAATATCGCCAGTAATAATTCGGAATAATATGTTATATGTTAGTTGAACCACCAGGTCTATTGATCAATTAATATTAATTAAGTACCCTGTGCCATACAAGACTCAGCCGGCTACCTCCCTCCTTGCCGTCTTGTAATACGAAGTGTTTCCAAACCAGCCGAAGTTCCAGTTTGCATTCAGGAAACTTTTTTTTTTACAAAAACAAACTAAATTTGCTGGCGCCTTTTTTTGGAAAAAGTGATAAGAAAAACTCTCTAAAAGTTTTTAAAAATGGCTAAATTTATGTCTCATTGAAATGTTTTACAAGATTCCTACCCCTATTTCAGAACGGTCCCATATTAAACTTGTATTTGGGGAAATAGATTTTTGTACATAAACTGTGAGATGTGTCTGGTTTTATGACATACCCTTACCATCTAATTAATGGATATATTTTACCCATATAGGCATGATAACCGGGCCTCCTACCCCTATTTCATAGAACTCCTGTGTGAAAGGTTTTGTTTCGGGTAATAACGATTTTTGTATAAAAACATTTTAGTCAAACGTCAGGGTGGTGTGGTTTGGGGTTGTAACACCCACTTAGACATTTTCACCAATCTGATAAAGAAAATAAGTATAGAAATAATAATTAACGATTTGATTTAATAGTAATATCCAAAAATCAACTTTTATGTGGGATCTTTCTGTAAGTTATATCTTTAATGGAA
This sequence comes from Symmerus nobilis, assembly GCA_027564815.1. Classification (NCBI taxonomy): domain Eukaryota; kingdom Metazoa; phylum Arthropoda; class Insecta; order Diptera; family Mycetophilidae; genus Symmerus; species Symmerus nobilis. Next base: position 3,487 of record JANTOP010007351.1, read on the forward strand.
AATATGTAGGGTCATTCATACATTGCGATCCTGGTTTTAAAGATAGGTATTATTAGAAAGGCTTCTAGTTGCTTTGACAGTTAGGTAAAAATACAAAAATGAAATATTTTGGAAAAGTTGAAATTTATCTAAGAAAAAAAATCAAAAATTCATAAATTCATTTGGTCCGGATTTCCCGATAATTTACTTCGGATCAAAAAAAAAATGTAATGATGCAGTAAGTTTATAAAATAGTTAAGGAAAAATACAAAAATATCCAAACTAAACTTTTCGTACGAAAGTTCTGCAAGAACTTAAAAGCTCCCAGAAAGCTTTATTTTCCGAACCATGTTTTGTACGTTTTAAAATCCATTTTCTACCGAAATACCGATCCTTTAACGAAATTTCAAATTTTCCTCAAAAAAGCTTCAAACATCTCGAAAGCACATTGAAAGCTTAAATTTAAAAAGTCATTTTACATAATTTGGATTTGAATTTTTATCCGATTGATTAAATTTAAATGAAATTAAATTAAATGTTGCAAAAAGCTTGTCCAAATTATTAATAGCGCGCGAAAGCTCTAAGTTTGGAACTTAAGTTCTTACGTGTAAAAATCTATTTTTTATCGAGATAACGGACCTTTAATGACTATTTCAACTTTTAATTCAAATTCAAATTTAATTCAAAATTCAAATTCAAAATTCAGATTCAAAATTCAAAATAAAGCTTTAATTTCTCGAATGCCATTGAAAGCTTAAAATTATTAAATATTAAATGACATTTAATATTATATAATTTGGAATCTAATTTTTATTCAATCCATTAAATTTAGATAAAATATCACATTTTCGCTAAAACTTTCTCAGCCCTCTCAAAGAAAGCTTTTAGTTTCGAACTTCATTTTTTACATAAACCTACCCATTTTACAGACAGCATAATTATAAACAAATATGACAAATTCATTGTCAGAATAAATCAGGAAGGACAATAAAATAAGAAAGTTTTGCATTTTTAAGCGAATTAATCTATGATTTAATTAAAATCTATCATTTTGATCATGTGGAATTACGTGTTCCGTCTCAATTGGTTTCTGGTATTCGTGAAGTCAGTTCTTAAACGAATTTGGCAGGGGATTGTTTCCAGCAGGAAATTAAATCTCAAAACTAGACTACTCTGGGTTAGAAATTTTTGTATTACGCAATTATTGTACAAAAATCTCTATATATACGCTGTTTATTACGTGCAGAATATTTCTCTTTTAGTCTAAAGTACCTTTAGTCTTATGGTGAATTTGCCCTTGCCTCGAATGACATATCGGGTTGACTTATGCAAGAAAAATTATTTGGGCAAAGTTTCCGAACAGGGAAGCTAGAAAATTACCTGCTATAACTATAAAGGATATTAGATTCATATTCGGAATCCATTCATTATTTTGTTTTTAATTTGTGATATGCATGAAGCAATTCTCTTAGGTTCATGAATTTTAATTAGTGGTACCTGCAGCATTGCTGTGCAGAATTTTTTACCCCTAAAACTACGATTGCTCCTAATGTTCTGGGATTCGAAAATGACTGTTTACCTAACCGCAATTTCACGAAACTGAATTTTATCAAATCGATGGTTCAAAGCACTATAGTGCTAAGTCCATTCATTCGAAAATGGGAAATGTTATGAAGATGAAGGGGGCAGGGTTGAGAATAGGGACGTAGAAGAAAATAGGGAGGCCAGTGATAATACGCTTATTGCAGATTGCGAAGGTGATTATTTTCACAACTCTATATAATTTTTTTTCCAATATAGACAAACACAGCATTTTTGGACTTAGCACTATTGTGCTCCGAACCATCAAAATTATAAATTAGTGGTGGATACGAATTGATTCGATAAATTGTTTACCTTTCTATTAAATCCTTTCTAAAGATTTTTTTTTTATGTTTCCAATGAATATTTTTGTATTCTCCTTTTTGTGTGTTAGACCGAAGAAAATTTCGCACATTTCGCGATTTTAAAAATAAACTTTGAATTAAGAAAAAGGTAATCATGCTCTTCCGTTCGTTTGTCACTAATTCAGATATTTTTATTAATGAAAAAATATCTCGTCGAGACAAATCGATTTGCTGGTAAAAATTTTCCTTGTGCTAATTATTATTTTTGGGTGATCAGGTCAAAAGTGCTAGAAAAAAAGTAAATTTTTCAATTAAACAATAACTGCATAGATAAATAATGTTTTTAATGAAATATTTTGTAAGTTGATTACTTAAAATTTAAGTTTATTCTTATAACATTGAAAGGAGAGCTCCTTATATTTTGTATAAAATGTAATGTTTATTTTATCAGGTTTTGTTATCGCGGTTTTTTTATAAGACGCCTAATTAGTGGCGGTCTAACTTAATATATGCATAATTATTTCCCATAAAAAAATTTCATTATTTCATATTTACATGCCTTGTTATTTATTTAATTGTCTGCTTATTACAATAGCAAATTTATAACAAAACGTTTTCTATTATATGTGAAATAGAACTTTATTTATGTTTTTGAGACAAGCAATACTTTCATTTAATTAAAGTCAAGGTTATGTCACAGTTTCTAAGTACCTTAGCGGGGAATTCTTGAATAAAAGCGCATAATAAAATAATTATTTCAGTTTTATCAGAATTTAGACAAATTATGTCATTTGAGCTTAATGTGCTCTATCCGTAAGAATTGTGAAAACCCAAAGATAAAGATACTATATTTTGTTTCTAAAATATTAGTATTTTTCTGAGAACAAGCGTTCTGTATGATTTCAATTGAAAGATATTAAAAGTCCTTCAGGCTACGCTGTAGTTTCGAGCAGACAAAGTTTTAGTAATTATTCATTTATTCATTTATCAGCAGCAGAGTTTGTAAAATCACCATATTTGCATAAACTATACCATATGAAGGATATGAGCCAACATATTTTTGTATACAGCAATGATATCCTTATAACAATATTATAAGAATTTATTTAGGATTTGTTGAGGATAAAGTACCATATGAAACAGATTACTTTATTATTTACTTTATTATTATTTACTTGTTAAATTATAAATAAATCTGATGACGGCTCTGTTTAGCAAGTTTGATATAAACATTTTGATACGATATGAAATATAAAATATGAAACTATTAAAATGTTTAATTATATAAGCATAATACCGTATAATATTAATTAATAATAAGTTCTTAAAATAATATTATATTGTTGTTCGAGTTATCAAAAACATTAGTAAAACCGGTCATCATAGCCAATGACCAAGCAGCCAACAACCGTTTCCCTTTGATATGTGGAACTTTAAACTAAATTAAACCCATGTATATATGGATGACGTACAAATTTAAATACAAAATTAATCAAGGAAAAGGACGATAAAAGAAATTAATTAACAGTTCCAAGGGTGGTAATTCCCAAAACAATAAATGTTATTCTCGTCCATATTTTTTACCGGAATTTCGTAACACGGAAATGTGTTCGAAAAGAAATGTTTAATTTGCTACCATCAAATTTACATCCCTAATTTCTCTTATTGCAAATATGTAATAATATTCATATTGAAATACTTAATGATTTCAACCGATTTTCTTTGCAGATCATCTCAATAATGACTCGTGTTTAAAAGTAAATTTGTTGTCTCAATAATGACTCGTGTTAAACATAAACAGTTTGGGCGATTTACGGGGTTTCAATGAAATTGTCGCTACGACACTCGGAGCCAACCTCAATCCCAAGGAAACTTTTTCGTCATCTAAATAGTTGCGAGTCAGTAATTTACTGTAGACACAACTTAATTTTATTTTTATTAAAAGGAATTATAAGCTAGTTTTGCCGGACTATATACCGTAATACATAGATAACGGAATATATGTATACGACCAGGTCTGTAACCTCAGAATTGCCGTCTTTTCACTAAAAAAAACACAAAAATACTTAAAGAAAAAATGGTTTATGTTCGAAGAATTTTCCCTCGCTAGCGACACCTTTTTCCCATCTTTCTGGCTTTCTGGTTATGGATACCCTGCCAATAAAAGTCCTCGGTTTTTGAGGCAAACCAACCATGAAGCCATTTCCGGACATCTTCATACGAATTGAAGTGCTGCTCAAAAAGTGCATGGCTCATCGAGGAAAGCAAGTGGTAGTGGAAGGAGCTAAGTCTGGTGAATAAAGCGGGTGGGGTCGGGATCTCCCAGTTGAGTGCCTCCAAGTAGTTGCGAACGAAAGTTGATGTGTGCGATGGTGCGTTGTCGTGGAGAAAAATTAGCCGCTCAAGTCTTTGCTGGTAATCGGGCCTTTTTGCGGCGCATAGCTCGGTTGAGTTTGACCATTTGTTGATGGTAGCGTTGAGCATTGACAATTTCTTCCGATTTTAGCAACTCGACGAGATAGTAGACGAGATACCCTTCTGATCCCACCACACACACCATTTTTTTTTTACAAAGCGATCCGGTTTGGTGACGATGTCGCTGGTTCGCCGAGGTCAACCCACGATTTAATGCGCTTGGGATTCTTCAAAAATATCCATTTTTCGTCGCCAGTAACAATTCGATGCGAAAAACGCTTTCCTTTGTTTCGTGCGAGCAACATTTCGACGTCGTACTTGCTGCCTTCCGTCCAATTCGTGAGGCACCCATTTTCCGATCTTCTGAATATTTCCCATGGCATGCAGGCGATTGGAAATGGCCGGGCGAGAAACGCCCAGTTGCATGGCGAGCATTTCTTGCGATTGGTTGTTGTCCTCGTCCAGAACAGCTTGCAATTCAGTGTCTTCAAATTTTTTTTGGCCGATTTTCCCGTTTCTGGTCGCTCAAGTCGAAATTGCCTTCGCTCAACCGACTGAACCATATCGGCAAGTCCTTTCCGCCGGGGCATTGTCGGCGTAGGTCTCCACAAGCGTTTTATGTGATTCGGCAGCAGATTTTTTTAAAAGTGGTATAGCATAACTTCCCGCACATCACCTTTTTTCGGCACAAAATTCGACATGATTACGACAGAAAAAAACTACTTTGCTGTATGTTGTTGGTGTTAATATGCACTGATTATTGTTGACAGATGTCCCTACAAAAAACTTTATATGACATTTTTTCGAAAATGGCTCCGTTTGCACGTAACGCCACCTATTGGCAAACGGCAATTCTGAGGTTACTGACCTGGTAGATTGGTTAAGTTTTCATTCAACTGTGATTCTTGTTAAAATATTATGGCGGTCGTTGCACAGTGATATAGAAATAGTTTACTAAGGGGCATTATTACGTTAAAATTATAAAATTACATTAATATTTTCAGGATGTGGTAAGTGTGGAAATTTTCTAATTTAAAATTTCCCGACATTTGCAATATTTCTATTTTTCATTATCGATTCATATGAAATTTTCCAACGAGATTTTAAGACCGAGTTTTCTGATTGTAATGAAATTGTCCGATTTTCAATCAATTTTACTTCGATTTTATTTTTCCTTGATATTTTAGATTATATGCGGTTTTCGATTATTTGGACAACTTTTACACTTGCTTTGACTTATCCCGGCTTTTTCCCGAATTTTTCGTATCTTCAGATTTTTCCCTAATTGGTCGAACTTTCTGAACTCTCTTCTATGTTTCTGGAAGTATTATCCTTATATTTATTATCTTCATCGAAATATTCCAACTTTTCCCAAATACACAGACATTTTCCTGCAATAGTTATTCTGAATTTTCTCCCGCTTTTTTCTAAAAAAATTTTTCGGCTTCTTTTGCACTTTTTCTAACTTTTTTTCACTTTTCTGGAACGTTTTTATTGGGACGAAATTTTGTCTGATTTTCCAGATTTTTCCCCAACATTTCAACATTTACCAGCTTTTAGATCATTTATCCATTTTTGTTTATAACATTTTCATCTTTTACCCGACTATTTCCAGACTCTTCTGATTTTTTTTCGACATTTACCAATTTTTTTGCAAATTATCGGGATTTTTTTATGATTTCACTGACTTTGCGACTTCTTGACTTCCCGAAACACTGTTTTACAACCATTTATTTTCACCCGAATTTATTCTGAATTTCTCCACCATTTCGTAGTTTTACTCAACTTATTCTTTTCGGCATTTTCTCAATTTTTTCTGATTTTAGACCTTAAAATCGAGAAAACGGCCCAAATTCGAGAAAATTTGGAAAGAAAAGTCGATGATAAGTCTCGAAAAATTGAAAAAATTGCCAAAATATGATGGAAAGTCACAGAAGTCTCGAGAAAGTCAAGATATCTGGGAAAAAATCATGAAAATTCAGGAAACTTGGCTAAAATCGAGAAAAGTCAAGTAAAGCCGGGAATAATAAGAAATTCGTGAAAGAGCCAAATAAATAACTGGGAAAGTTTCGTGCAAATTCGAACAAAAGATTTGGGAATAATCAAGAAATGGTTGGGAAATATCTGAAACCTTTAGCGAAAACTAGTAAAAAGTCGACGTGTAACCGGAAAAAGTTATATTTTAAAAAGGCAAATTCAAATATTGGGGAAAAGTCAGCGACTTTTGTCCTAACTTTCTACGCTTTTCACCTGATATCTCATTCGATTTTCGATTAGACTTTCCTGAATTTTTATTTTTAAATTTATTGACTTTTTGAATTGACTCTTTCATTTTGGAGCTACTTTGGAATATTATTTATTTGTGGAATTGGATGAAGTTGAATCGTCTTTTTCTAATCTAGTAAAAGTAGATATTTTTTTAAAAACAAACTTGCCCTATTTTGTTTGTTATCATGTATCAAGGCCTAAACTATAAATTATAAAAATGCTAATCAATAGTATTTAACGAAACTAAGCCGTAATTTTGAATATTAGTCGTATGGATGGTTGAGTGGCTCGAACTTTTGCACTTTATGTCGGATGGAATTAATAAAAAATAAAATTGAATTTTTGAATTGAATACCCTTAAAAAATCACTAATTATACGGTGCGAGGTTATAGGTTATATTTGAGTTATATATTGTTTTTGTAATGTGTGAGTGAACTATCAATTACATTGTAGCAATACAAAATTTTAAGGGGCGTTCCTAGAAATCCAGTAATCAAATCACGCGAATGTAATAGGGAATACTAAAAATTTATAATTTCATTGTTAAACAATCAAATTTTACAGCTCTTTATTATTCCAGTAATAACATGATAATTTTAATGAAAATTGTCGAAATTAGTAAAAATGAATTATATTTATAAATTAGATAAAAATACGCTCATTGCAAGCTGGCGATGACGTAATTATTTTGCTATTTTCGGGAAATGTCTTTCTTCCTAAGTATTTCGTTATCGCTTTTTTTATTGTCCGATAACAGCACGTGCGTTTAAGAATCCACCACATAATACTCATTAATTACAGAACCATCCATTATATATTATTTACAATCATACTTCAAATACAAATTTTCTGCTTTATGTTCCTATGATATTAAAAAAAAATTAATAGATAAAACAAATAAATAATTATAATAATTTAATTCAACTCTTCAATCTAATCTAATTTTTATTTTAGCAATTACATATTATTGTCTTAGTTACTAGTATTTTTATCTGTATAGCTGTACCTATATATACAATATACATATATATATATATATATTTAAAATATAATATACAACAAATTTTATAAATTCTTATTTATTCCATTTAATTAAACCCAACCGTTTAGTGTGGCTTTATTAATTTATGAGTGATACGCAAATTTGTATATTTCACAAGTACATAACAATTAGTTTTAACGATTACAAATTAATGACTTGGAATCTAATTTAAATCACCACAATGTTAAATTATAAATTTTTACAAACAAATGATAATCAGTTTGCTTATTGACGTCTCTGATTCTCTCTGCATATTTTACAGATCAATGGTGATCCCAATCAAACAATGCGAGCTGGTAACTCGGTTGGCCGATACAAATATGATCGTGAAAGAAAGTTAGGTCACCGGAGAGTTGGTGAAGGTGGACAGATTACGTATAAAAAAATAGAAACAACACAAATTATGGGATCAATTCAATTGGGTATTCAACATACGGTAAATGATCAACCTTAATATAATTAAAATTATTTAATTTCACTAATATTGGATATCGATTGATTTTTCTTTTTTAGGTTGGAAGTTTAGCCTCAAAACCAAAAAGGGATTTATTGATGATGGACTTTTGGGAAATGGAAACAATATCATTTCCACCAGATGGTTCAAGTCTAACACCCGCTCACCATTATAGTGAATTTAGATTTAAAATTTATGCACCAATTGCATTTAGATATTTTAGAGACTTGTTTGGAATACAACCGGATGATTTTATGGTAAATAACTGTTCTGCCTAACTATCTGTTGAATTTCTAATACTCATCATATATACTTAGATGTCAATGTGTTCATCACCGTTAAGAGAATTATCGAATCCAGGTGCATCCGGTTCAATTTTCTATTTGACCGATGACGATGAATTTATAATAAAAACCGTTCAACATAAGGAAGGTGAATTTTTACAGAAATTGTTGCCCGGTTATTACATGAACCTCAATCAAAATCCAAGAACTTTGCTGCCAAAATTTTTCGGTCTATACTGTTTTCAGTGCAATAGTAAGAATGTACGATTAATTGTTATGAATAATTTGTTACCGTCATATGTAAGAATGCATTTAAAATACGATTTAAAGGGATCAACATACAAGCGAAAGGTGACTAATTATTTTAATTCGATATTTTAATTAATTGAAAAATGAATTTAAATATTTTAGGCTAATAAAACCGAACGTGGTAAATCATCGCCCACATACAAAGACTTAGATTTTATGGAACAACATCCCAATGGAATATTATTAGAAGCTGAAACATATAATGCACTAGTTAAAACGATACAACGCGATTGTCGCGTATTGGAATCATTTAAAATAATGGACTATTCCCTATTAGTTGGTGTACATAATTTGGATTTAGCGTTAAAAGATAAGCAGGAAGAACGATTACACCGGCAACAGTTAATTCAACAGCAGCAACAGATGCAGCAACAACAATCAAAAAATCTCAGAGATGATGATTCCGATTTGGAAGATGCCCCTGAAGCGGATCAATTCATAGCACATGAACGTGACAGGGAGGAACGGGAACGTGAACGCGGTGCTGCAGCTGCGCTAAATCGCAGTCGATCAATAAATCGACAACGTTTGGTAGCCCACTCAACGGCAATGGAAAGTATTCAAGCGGAAAGTGAACCGATTGATGAGGAAGAGGATGTACCGTAAGTATTTTTAAACCAAATAAAATACCATTAATAGTAAATTTACTTTTTATTTACTTACAGGCCTGGCGGTATACCAGCGCGCAGTGAAAAAGGAGAGCGTCTATTATTATTTATTGGTATTATAGATATTTTACAATCGTATCGATTTAAGAAGAAATTAGAACATACCTTCAAAAGTATTATTCACGATGGGGTACGTTACAGGGGGGGAATGTTACCGTTATTTTGTAACAGTTTTCAAATATATTTATTATTTGTGTTGTAGGACACCGTATCAGTATGCCGGCCATCATTTTATGCTCAAAGATTTCAGGATTTTATGGCAAAAACTGTATTCAAGAAAATTCCATCTCGTAAGTTTACACTTATTCCAAATTCTTGACAAATATCTACACCTATTATTAATCGAGCACAAAATAAAAGTGATGTTTTAAGAAAGCTAATATTTGAGAGGCAAAGAAAGTTTTGATTTAGTTTTTAAATAGGATTATTATTTGGTTAAAAAATCATAGAACCATTCGGCATTCCTTGAAGCAAAACATATTTATATTCATTTTATCTTTATTAATTATAATGAATTTTATATTAAGCCCATATAATACATACATAATTCACTGTTCACTTTTAGTGATTTTATAATGTTAGTGTCATTTTTAATAAGTATTTGATTTAATTTTTTCATAATAACCTAAACACTGTAAATATTTTTTTATAATTTAAATTTAAATCGTCATTGATTCACAACTTGTATAGTAATTTTTCTTTCGAAGTTAATTATTGCTAATACATAATTAATATGGCCTAATGTATTTTTACTTACTCATGCCAAAAAGTGGATCTACCGGAGATTAAAGGGAATCATAGAAAGTTCCGTACTTTGGTCTCCAGTTATATAGGTAAAATTATAAATATAAATTTACACTTTCGTATTATTGTATTTTTTGATAACAACAATTAAATAATTTTGCGAGTGAATTATTTTAAGTGTTTCGAAAATTTGATTTAATGATTTTTTTTTAATTAATTTACGGTTCATTTTTTTAATTACTATGGTGATACATTTTTGAAATTATTATTAATTCCAGCTATACAGAATGTGTGGGTTAGTTTTCACAAATTTTCTTTTTAGGGAAATAATACCTAATGATTAATAATTTCACAATTTATTTAATGGGAGATCTATCTAACTACCCTCTCGATCTTTAGTTTAAAGATCGTGTTCTTTTAATTTCTTATATAAATAGTAAATGGATCAATTATTCTAAAAAATGAATAGATCCTTTTAAAAGACTCCTAACCAATGATATAAAATATCTTTTAACTTCTAGAATACAATCCCATTTACTTTAAAAGTATATATTTATTTCAACTAGATTTAAAAAAATTTAAAAGATAAAATATTTAAAGTAAATCGAAGGTATGTTCAAAATTTGTATTCGTTTGTTCTTATTCGGTGAAAACTAATAATAATAATTCTTAATATTAAGAAGTATATAGGTAATATAATAATAGTATTAACGAAAACATCACACACTCTTTTTCTAAACATATTACTAATGCTGAAAAATTGTGGAGAATGTACATACTTATACAATGAGCGAAATTTTTATTAAAAAATTTAAAGGAAAGGAGAAATAAATCGATTTTTATGCAGAGATTTTCATCTGAAACTAGGCCCTACTGGTCGCCTCCTCAACCTATTGTGATATTGTGGGGTCCTTCCAAACTAAAAAGTCAACCGCAGACCTAGAAGTTGGTTGCTTTAGAATGGATGTTATTCATTTTTTATCTGAAAAGTGAGACCTATACATACATTATTCACTCTAGCCTTAGGGAGTAACTTAATTACTCATTTCCCTCTGTGTTGTCAGAATGTTTGCCAACAAATTTCAAAATAGGTTTGCATAACGATTATTTTAGACATCTTAGTTTTTCTTGCAACGGATTTCAGTTTACAATGTAGATTATTGAAATCCACCCCAAATTTATGGGATTTTTAGAAAAGAATATTTCATTAGGTGATCTCCCTACATGCCTTCAGAGCCATATTATGACATTTTCGGGTCCTAGGCAAGACATCGACTACGGGCCCTTTTCCTGGGCATATGTGGAAATGAAATTATTAAACCTAAATTTTGTTAATGCACTTTGGATTATTCCTATATTTTATTCTAAAAGTCCTTTTTTTATTAGAACATTTCGATTGAATTTTCCGATTCTGGCGTAGACTTCACAATTTCTGCATACATTTGACTTGATATTAAAAGTCAATTTTCAAAGAGAATTTAAATATTTACATTGGGAGTGAATCCTTCCACCTTACGATGTTGATAGATCCTCCTATTTGAATCATTATCAACACTTTCAAATTTGAAATTTTCCAGAAAATGATAACCATTTTCCTGAAAAGTACAAATATATCGTATGTCGAACCCCCGAAAATCGGGGGATGATTTTTTAAAAAAGTTTGTCCTTCAATTTCCCCACAAAAAACTTAGGTTAAATTTTCTATAATCATATTTTCTGGTTCTTTTAGAAAAATTTACGGAAATTTAATATTTCCAAAAGAGCGTCAAAAAATTCTTTAAAATCGGAACTTGCTTCGTTTTTTTTTTTTTTTGGCGGAAATAAAATAAATTTTAAAATGGGTGATTTTTTTCAAAAAATTATCTTAATAAAATCTATTCGAAAATAATTTAGAAATGATTTCCCGTTATTAAATTAGAAAATTTAAAAAAAAAATTTCGTAGAAATTTGAGCAAAAATCGTTGAATTTTTTTGTAATTTTTACCAAGCGCTTTCTTAAAGGATTTTTAACTAATAAGTTAGGAGAGAACTCGCAGTAAAAGTATTAATAGAGCATCCCGGTTATCCCCTATTTGAATCCTTTTTCAAATTTTAAATTTTTTGAGAAATTATAACCGTTTTCCTGAATCATCGACCCCTCTAAAATCTGGGGAATTCCCGCCTAATATTTGCAAAATTAAATGTTTTAAAATGAATTTGCTGTTTTGATAACCTCGGTATCAAAATGTGTTTAATGGAAAGGAAAAGTGGGTTTCTTTAAATTTAATTTTAATTTTAAATCGATTTTCTATGTAAAAAAGAGCGTCTTATGATGGATATTGAAATTTTTAAAAATTTGCAGGAAAGATGGTGAAAAAATTAAATAAATATATGTCCATTACTCTATTCGATAGTTATAAAAACGGTGAAATTAAATTCTCATTTTCAATTTATAAAAAATATTATTGAATTAATTTAATTATCCTCAGCCCCTTCAGTAATTTTTCTAAAGACACTTGGAACTTATCAATTCTGTCTGGTTCAACCAGGTGGAAATATTATAATTGGAAACTAGTATGTACCTAGAAATAGAACTAGTACTAGTACGTTTGGAAGAAAACAAATTCTGATTCGCATAATATATTTAGATTGATATAGTAATCTTTCAACATATTACGGGTTAATATAAATTCTTTAAATTAATATAAATTCTTTCATTAAGGGGGGACATCACTCTTCCGATTTTGGTAAACCGATTTTTTTCTTTTGCGTTTTAAATGTCAATTAAGGTATCAAGAATAGGTGGTTAAAAG
>JANTOP010007362.1:0-16312 GCA_027564815.1 Symmerus nobilis
ATTTGTAACCATTTTTCGTCAATAAAGCTTCAAATTTCGGAAAAAAACCGCACGAACTTATTCAAACTCCTATTAGTATAACCTGAACAACCTTCCAAGTTGACAGTCTTTGGTATAGATTTGGATAGCTTTTTCATATCTTTTGCATAACAAAATTTCTTGGAAATTAACTATTACTAATTTTCAACATTTATTAGTGGCATCTGATAGTAATATAAAACTTACATGCAATGAATAAATAATTAAGAAGAAAATTGCATTAGGTATATTAAGAAACAATGCTTTAGGCACTGTGTATTTATATCTTAGAGATTTAATTAGGCTAATTTTCCAACTTCGATAAAATTGATTTATTCTGCTATAAAAACAGTGCGGCCGGCTAGGGTAATTAAGAGTCAATAAAAATAACTGTTTGTAGGAATATTTGTAAGTACATTAACGATTCAATACAATTTAATCATTTTTATGGAATAATTCAATTTCTTAATCTATTATGGATATTAGTAGTAATGTGATAATATTACGCCTCTAGACTTCGAAATATTGTAACGACATTATTGTAATGATCATATTTTTCATGTATGTAAAATGTTTGTCATATTTGTATTTAGTTTTAAGTAATAATATAAGATTAGAGCCCATCACATCATCATAGGTGCCAATTACTAGCTATCGAACAAGGACGATAACGGGGTTCGACAGTAAAAGTTCGAACTCGATGATTGAAACCGATATATGAGGGCAGTCCAGTACGAGCCAATGATGAAGGCTAATAACTGTATTAAGAATAACACTAAAAATTAAAATTAAGTTACAATTGGAGAACATGAATATGATATTAAAAAAAGAAACTGAACTAGTAGCAATAAATAGAACATATAAATCAACAACAGACAACTATTACCCAACCTCTTGGAAAATATCGTCATAGATCAACAACTTCAACAACGGTGATGGACTTAGGCTAAATAGTTTTATTTTTAATTAATATTACTATTTATATTGCCATATATTTATAGCATTGTAAAATTTTGTATTATACATTTTTAAATAATTTTAAATGGGCGATTTTTCCATCCTTAAAGAGAACTCACTACAATGTTCACTATTTACAAGCATATCAAGTTATCACAGCATTCAGGTAAAGCTGATTCTGATATTTTAGTAAAATTTAGTAGTAAACTAGTGCTCAATCTACAAATTTATTTCTTACGCTCGATTATTCTACCACAAATTTTATTCTCTTTAACTAACAAGTATATAGTTCGTATTTTCTTTGAGCAAGAATATATGAAACTTATTGTATCGATATGCCCATGTAATCAAGCGTATAAATTTCTTGGATAGAATGAGCAGGTAGGACAAGTTGATACTACACTTTAGATATGAGTTGGGATGAAACACATCACTCAACTTTTAACATGTTTATACCATCAACAAAATACGATACAAATATAATTTTTCAATTAGGCGGCTGATTATAAGAATAAGTTATTTACATGACATGTTATGTGAATATAACAGGTAAATATGATTTATTATCATCATCAGAACATCGAAAAATAATAAAAGTAATTATCTTGGTTTGACATTTTGTATATAGATATTAAAACGATTTGCGGGGACTATCAATCTATCTGCTGTCACGCACACTTAATCAACAAATCTACAGGTTCCTTATACATGAATATATGATATTCATACCAAATATTACATAAGAACTTCCTTCCTCTTATGTATATTATGCGATAATACCTCTTATACTTTATTTCTCCCATGTCGTATAGTGAAAAACCATTCACTATATTAGCCATATTATACTTTCCCAAGGTATTAAAAAATAACAAACAATAAATTAATGTGTTGCTTCCATTTTCACGCATTTCCAAGCTGTTTTGGCAATAACAGTTTTATGAGCTTTCCTATAACCTATATAGTTATATCGGTATAGACGAAATCGTTGTATAAAAAGTATAAAAGGGACTGAAAAAGGATCGACATTTATTCTCATGTAATATTCCCATTATGGTATACGTAAACACATTCATAGAAATTTTATCTAATATTGTATAATGTAATCGAGAATTAAAGCTTAATGGAGAGAAATTTATTTAAAAAGTTCTATACACGTTTAATTGAATAAGCTCGTAACAATAGTTTAACGAAAGTGAGCTTTTTGATTTTTTTATTAAGAAAATAAATCAATTATGCATATTCAGCGAAAATAACAAATTTTCCTTATTTAGCGGCAGGTCTATTAAGTAATACCAGAAAGTACCTTGGGAAAATGATTTAGTGAATAATTACAATATTTATTTGGATACTACTCGTATTTCCGTAAATATCTTATTACCTATTTACTGGTGAAAAGCTATTTCGACAATATTACAAAATTACTTTTAGTTAAATACAAGACATTAATTTTAATATACTTTTAAAGTTACATCCGCTTACCCGCTCAACTTTATAACTATTATACTGATGACTTTCTTTATTGCTTTTACGAACTATATATTCGAAATAAAGCTACAATGAATCTATAAAGAATATGTGTCAGAGACAGATTAATATCTAACGACCTAACTACTATCTATTTCTACATTTTATATGATTTACGAATTGAATAAACTTAAAGTAAATTACACAATCTCATAATTAATCAAAATCAGGTAGGATATTGTGGTCTGTTATTTTGTATGTAAAACTATAATTAGGATTTCTTTCTCTTTAATTGAATTGAAATATTTTATTGTTTTATTTTAGATACGAATACATGAAACAGAATACAATTTTCAAGCTAATCGAATCTAAATTTAGAAATGCTTATCAAAATGAATAACTAGGTTTTTATAGCATCCTCCCATCATTCGATTTCCAACAAATTCAACAAAATCAAATTAAAAGTTTAAAGTACAGTTTCGATATGTTTTAACTACCCTAAATAAAAATGAAAACCAGTCATAAAACAGCATAAAACTTTTTTTTTGAAAAACTGAAATTAGGAAGTTTGTTTGTAGGTTAGACATGCTCCTATGTACATACTAGAATTAATATTTAATCAATCTGGGTAATCTATGTATAAAGTCCTCAGTTAATTTTTAACCTTTAAAATAAATGCTATAAGACATTTAAGGATTTTATGTAGGAAGTTTTTAGTTGTTGAGAATTCGATAAGAATTTGTAATTGAAATGTAGGTTGAAAATGAATATTACGAAATTGCGAATTCAATAAAAATAAACGTATTGAATATAAAAGTTTGCATCGATGATTGATAGGGTGGATTTAAAGTTAAAGGTCAATTGGGTATTAATTTCCTCTACATAATTCTGCGAATTGCGTAGGAGTCAGTTAAATAGGGTTTTATAGCTGTTTGAATTAGAAATATACACGTCGACCTATTACCGAGCTAACATTGAAAGAAGAGAAGGCCTGGGACACTGAAAATTAACCATATAAAAATTTCAAACAAACTCACTGAAAATCCTATACAAAACATCTTTTTAACAGGGAAGATATCTTGTATGGTAGGATTATATTTGTATGTGTGTATTATAAAATTATACATATCTAACCATGATAGATATACATTCTAGTAATATCCTTTTCAATATCTAAGGAAAAAATTTTAAAAATTTTTCCTCGTAGATATACAATACCAAACATTTAAACTACCAAGTACTTCGAGCATTTTTAATGGAATTCACAAAATGTTATCGTAGAGAATTTAATGCATGCATTACCGTTTTCTATTTAGCTTATAGTTTTAAATATAAGTCTTATAAATTTTTAAACTCGGTAATAGAATACAAGTATACTAAGTGAAATGTAACTAAGCATTACCGTATATAAAAATGTTGTCCCATTAGAGATCACACATAAAGTTTGGACAATTAAATTACAATTAAATGCTTTTGTGGCCATTATCTGATTTATTAGAAACTTTAGCATTAGGTATATGGAGTTCTCTATTCTCATCACTTTAGTCTACTTTAGTGTTGATAGTTGTTGGTAAATTTAAGTAATAACATTAATTTTAAATTGAAATAAAATCAACTAGTTAAGGTTTAAGTGTAAGTGTGTGTAGTTTGAGGCTTAAAACATTTTGAATGAAAGTATGGTAAAACAACGCAGATCTCGTGGTAGTATCTATACCATCTATATACTAAACTAATATATTCTATTATTTGTCAGATTTACTATGAAATCTCTTTTATGATGTATCTCTATATGCCCCAAAGTTGCTATTTATTAGATAACTGCCTAGTTGGAAGGCAAGTGTGTAAATGTTGTGGGGATTTGGGTGCAAATAAGGATGAAGGAAATATAACATGCATGTTTATTATTATCTACCTACATATCATCAATGAAATGTTTACTAAATAAATTGTTGTTTCGAATAGATACTATACGATACTATATAATTTAATATTAGATACTCGTATCCTATTATGTCTGAATATTTATAACAATTTTTGGAACAACTTCTATAAATATTTGTTTATTTCATTTTCGGAGTTAGGTTAAATTCTCGTGTACAGGATTTCTCCATTATGTTGAAAGTACGATACTGTTCCACCCTTGACTGCTCAATAAATTTAGAGATAAATCACCAATCATAAATTTGTTGATAAGTTGAGACAGTAGAATTTCCATACCCATAATAGGAAAATCATTTAGTTAGTTTCCCGATTGGTTAATTTTAGTAAATTCGGCCGATAAGTCGAAGTGCAGAATTTTAACCATTTACTACTTCAACTACGAACTACATATAGAAATTAAATTCTAAGATAGAAAAATATAATTTGAAAATTTTTTAAGTAATCATACACTGGGAAAAAAATTATTACAATGAAATACTGAAATTAATTAATTACTTAGACCAAATTTCTATGATTATCAGCGGTACAGTAGCCAAACGACCATGATGGGATAACTTCGATTGCAGCAACTAGTCCTTCTGCAACCACGGCCGGAATTCCATGGTGTGGAATTGCTGTATCTGGCAAGTTAAAGTAGGTTTTATCTCTACTCTGCGTCAAACAAATCGTCATACCATTGAGGTATTGTATTCTACAAATGGTCTTGGTAGTAATATTGGATATAAGTAATAGTATGGTAATATTGATAAAATCAAACGGAGGTTCCTCCGCCTGAAAACGGGTTTCATCGTTCTGATCAATCACTCTCTGCATTAATACAATATTTAGTAGTACACTGCAATAATACTGGAAATTACAATATGGCAGAGCTTAGTCTCGAATCGCCAGTCAAAAGTGAGGCATATAAGCATCTGATGATAATCGGGCAGTAAGCTAACTCGAAGTTTTGCGAGTGGTCACCAGTAGCCCGTCATAGTAAGCCAAACTTTTTGATCATCGCTGTGTTCCAAACGATTATTTCTTCCTCTATTTTTGGGGATATTCCTGCCATACCTGGAAGGCGGGTTGCTTAGTACAGCATCGTTACCACCTTTTTCTGCTTCATCTTCATCGAACCAACTGTTGCTGTCTTCTGCACGTTGGTTGTTTCAATTTCTCATCCTCTCGACATCACGTTGTCTGCGCATTGGTGCTGCCCTGATGGCTTGTGTGGTGAAATCATTTCCATCAGCTCGAGGTTTTCCTCGGTTATTTGATTTTTATTCATTATATTATAGAATTTCAACAACAAAAACGTCAACAGGAGCTTCGGCAGATATTGCAGTACCATTCTTTTTTAAAATAATATTTTTTCAGTGTGTGATTGACAAAAAATTTAAATCATGCTTTTCTATCATAGAATTTAATATTCAATAACAATTCAATTTTCTATCATAGAATTTAATACATCATACGTTTATAAAAATGTCCCAACCGTCTTATTTAGGTGTATTTCGAATTATGTCTAAAATTCAAAAATCAAAAGTGTGACAGAAATGATTTTTTTCCAGTGTACGATCTTACACAAAATTTTCAAGTGTTATTTTTCAGCCGTATAATTAAATTGTCCACAAATCTCAACTAATTGTAAGTCATATTTCTGAAAAAAATCTTGCAGCCGAGATATTAAAGCTTTTTGCCGTTTTTAGGTAATTCTCGAAAATTCAATTTTTTTGGCAACTTTTGCGCCTTGTCGGAAAAGCGATATCAGAAATATTAAAATTTTTCATACAAGCAAGCAATATTTCAATCGACCCATTCTACTGTATAGGGTTACTGGTAATAAAGCCAATAATTAAATAATTTTTATTTATGCTCCCATTTGCAAATTATATCCTATTTTTATACGAATTGACGGTGAATCCTGGAATAAATCTTTTTTTATTGCCATTTATTTATTCAGGTCACACCCAATCAAAAAAAAATAATTTAAAATTCTGAAATCTGTAATAAATTTATGGTTTTAATCATACCTTTGATATGTTAAATAGAAACCGTTCATGATAAATGTATATGAACAAAAATTTGCACATTTGCTCAATACCTATTTATTGCGGTAAAACTGTAAGATATTTCGCAAACTTCCAACAATTTCTACCACTATAACAAAATAATATAACAAAATGATTTTATAAGGTTAGATTAATACCATAAATACCAGTGGCCGTTCCATAAAAATTTGCATTCTTTAAAATGAATAACATTTCTTAAAATTAATCGATTCGGAATGTTAAATAAATACTTGATCTAGATATACTTGTACAAGCTTTGGATTGGTAGATGTAATATACTACATTAAGGTACAAAAAATTTCCAGTTTAAATAGAAAATTGACAAGGGGTTAATTTATAAGCTAAATATTCTAGGGATTTAAAATTATCCTTGTACACATTCCATTTGGAATTAACGAAAAATCAGAAAAATTATAAAAAAAAAATAGTTTTGTAGAGATTTTTTAGCAAATTCAAGTGGCCGTCGTAATGTACCTAGCGGTTGATGATGATCTCACTAACTCATAGTCTATAAATAGATTGCGTTTGTGACTTAGAAAGTGTCAATTTGTTATTTTCATAACGGCGGTTAAAGCGGTGGCAAATAGTTTTGGATCGATTTTTGTCGATTATAAGATATTTTGAAGATTATAAAATAATAGAAAATGGTGGTTTTTAATGGACTAATTTGGCCAGGATTTATCCAGGGTCCCAAAATCCTGGTCAAATTAGTCCATTAACAACCACCATTTTCTATATTTTTAATTGGCCGTAGAAACTACTCATTTTATTATAAAATAATATTTAGTAATAATAAGTATAAACGTTATTTAGACCATCACAGCATCATCATCACAGATCAGCATCACGAGATATTACGATCACAAAATTACGGCATCGCTCTCTTAGGGAACCATGGCATTAGCTTAATATTAATTTTTTCAGCAAATGATTCTAGGATCTAGAGTATGACGTTATCAATATACTTACATTCATTAAAAATAGCACTTAAAAGTCATTTAAAAAGCTTTTAGCATCAAAATTACCTAAAATCGGTATTTAATTATATATTTTAACAAAACAGAACAGAAAAATTAACTTCCTGTTATTATTAAATATCCGGCATTAGATTTTAAGAGAGATATTTAATTTCTTTCATAATTGCTTTTTTCTTTTCCTTGGGGGTTTTTCTTTTCAGAAGGAAATACAAAGAAAAGCATGTAGGCAGCATTATCATGTTTGAACTGAAATATACGAATTTACCACACCAAACGTCACCAAACGATAGGAGATTTGGTATTGGTTTGGTTTGAGAAAGTCCTTTATTTGTGTTTGAGCTCATAAGAACCATAATTCCTAAAACCAAAAGAAATACCTGTTAGACAGGACAATACGATTGAATGATAATTCGATTAGAAAGTTTTTGAAATATTGAAAAATTAAATTCCCATGTTATTGAATGCAATTTTCGAATATTTTTGTTTTCTTTCCCAAAATCAAATAAAGATAAAGAATTCAATAAATACGGATATCATCCAAACCAAAATTGACAATACCGAGTTGTTCCAAGTAAATTTTTTTTACTAATTTTATATCTATTTGTGGATTTTCGATACGCTATGTTGGCGTCATTATCAGAAGAAAGATCTCTTATCTGCTTATTATATAAAACTGCCAGTTTTCTATATTTAAGCCGATAAACCTTCTTCTGTTGAATGCCAAACATGAAAACAAGTTATCCCCCGTCAAGTTATTATTCATTACCTATTTCTCAGAGAGGGAAGATGCGGGGCATCTATAAATAATATAATAATCTTATATAAGGATTCAGTATTAACACTCTATCTACTTATAAAATATGATAACGACAAAATTATGAATTTAAGAGGAAAAATATAGGATATGAAATTGTGTTCGTTATTTTATAGTAGTTATAATTAGATATTGAATAATATTACTCAAACGTGTGCTTAGTTGCTTCTTAAAAAGGTTCAAATCGCAAGGCAGAAATAGGCATGAGTTATATTACATCGTCTGAACATCAATTAAAATTTTTTTCTTTCATATGAATTTTTAATGAGATTCTTTTTAGTATTTTTATATGGTAATCTTGTCGAGTGCTTTCTTCTAACCCAATTCATTACAGCTTAATTAATATCAAATAGCCCTTACTGTGGGTATAATGGCTATGAATTTAAATTTATTGTCAATTTAATATTTATTAAGAAAATAATTTAAAAATTATGCGTTTCATGTGTATTTTTAAACATACAATTTTAATTTATATTTAAATCCCAATACATATTATAAAATGCCTCTTTGGTAAATCTCGTTTGGTAACTGCTTGTTAGAATGTCTGAATGTCTCGGATTCAGAATTCATTTATTACTATATTACCTCATACGAATTGATACATATGATATGATACAAGTATTAAAGAAAATTTCTACACGGTCGTATAAAGGCGCTGTTCTTGAAATGAAATATAATTTCATTTCCAATAAGTTTTAAATGACAACAGACTAAACAATTAAAAACATTTCTTTGATTTGACAATGTGAATGAATTGTAAATGCAAAATAAATGCAGGTCGTCTCTCTTATCTAGCATCCATTTGTTTAATTTGATTTTAGCATTGGGAACTAAGGGAGTGAATATGTTGGAGCGTCTACTAACGATAATAGCATCGATAAGAGAGACGAGAAATACAAACGCATATTTCTTTGCTTATTTCTTTGTTTTTATCGCATATTTTTGTGGTTTTTTTTTCATCCTCTTTGTGCGTCTACGTTTTTATATATATACAAAGAGAAAACAAAATAAAAACCCATAAAAACATGCGATTAAAGCAAAGAAATATGCGGTTGTATTTCTCGTCTCTCTTATCGATGCTATTATCGTTAGTAGACGCTCCAACATATTCACGCCTTAAGAGAGGTAGAAAAATTCCAAAAATATTATTTGACTGATTCCATTACAGTTTGTAAACAACCTCTAAAGTTAGAATTACATTTAGCTTAGAAAACGGAAGAAATAATTATTAACCAATTAATTGCTTAGTTAGGAAGAACAATAAAAATATCCGAATAGAGAAAAAAAATAAATATTGAAATGCAAGGTATATATTTCTTTTCAACATACAAAAATCAATTAAAAAATATTATGATAGAGAGCACTAATAAATAATATTCGGCTATGCTTATACTCATTTACTAAAATAGTAGATTATTAATTTACCGATCCCATTAATTTTAAGTTTGAAACTTTGATTTAGAATTCGTATTTCTCTAATATCAATCTCTATCAATTAACTACAGTGTCAAACTAAAATTAATCGAATCGAATCAATTATCAATTTATTTGACCCAAAAATATGATGTTCATTTGTATATAAAGTGTTCAATTACATTAAATTACTGATAATCTTCTATTCATTTCCATCTTCATTCTCCCACATCGATTATTCTTATTTCGACTTTACCCTAAGAACGTCCTTAGAAATAAGAGCATCATATATCCTATTCGGATTCAATAAATTTAAGTTTATCAAGCAACTGATTGAAAACTACTTATGTAATAGGATTACCATTACTTTGGATTCAATTCATTTTAATTCTTTATTACAAAAATACTAGAATTTGACTCTTTTAATAATATTGAATTGACTATAATATAATCCACCAAGTATAATTATTGCATTGATAATACGATACAATGATAAAAACCTTTTCACTACAAACCTTTTATTTATATGGCAAAATATATGTTCATCTTGATAATAGTTTTCTTGAGTTTATGAGAAAATATAACCAATTATAAGAAAATCATGGAAAATAAATAATTTTCATAAATATACTTAAGTTAATTATATTGGATGGGGTGCTTAATATCGTCTTAAGTTCTTATATAGATTACAACACATTTTTATTAAACGTTGTAGTTGTATATAAAATGATGCTAAATTATATAATTTTAACATTAGATGGTTTATGAATGAACAGAACGTA
Organism: Symmerus nobilis; assembly: GCA_027564815.1. Taxonomy (NCBI): domain Eukaryota; kingdom Metazoa; phylum Arthropoda; class Insecta; order Diptera; family Mycetophilidae; genus Symmerus; species Symmerus nobilis. The sequence continues at coordinate 10,418 of JANTOP010007362.1, forward strand.
TGGTGTGGGGTAGCACGGGTTTCGTGTTTTATTTATTCTCGTTATAGAGTCATAGAGTACGACTAGGGGTTTAATCCATTGACTCACAATAGATTCACTAATAAAATAAGATAAAATCTTGATTTTACATTGATTTCAATCATATAAATGGCTGTATATTCTCGTAAATGACTGAAAAGATTAAAAAAAATCTATCTGACATAAATAATGTTAATGATTAATATGTTTTATTACTACAATACTCATTCTCTTTCTCATATAACTTTCAAAATGTACTTTCAACTAATAAGTTTATTATTGTATCCATTTTATGATAATAATCTACATATTATTGATCAAATTTCGCAATCAAATCTTGAAGGTAACATGTCGGTAATGCTAAGACAAAAAACTAAGAAATTGTTAAACATTTTGTTTTACAAATCAAACTTTACTAATTTTCAAATTGTAAGTTTATTTTTGCTTACTTATAATATCCAACAAAAACGCGTTCAACTTCATTATGTATTCATCCAACAGAAATAAACTAGGTCTGAATTTCGTTTCCACAAAACATTCTTTTTTTATAATCTATAATGAGTATCGACTGCAAACAGACTCATTCTCCTGAATTAAATGTAAGAAAATTCCAGTGGTGTGCAGTCTAATGCCCAGAAAGTGTAGAGCACACCTAAAGTATCATCAAAATCGCAACCAAATTTATTGCTGCAAATTGGCTAACTTAAAATTTGGTGTTAAAGTTACATGCTTTAAAATCTGTTTTCTATCCCAATAATTAATAGTCATTGAAATTTAAAATTGTCTGAAACGAGCTTTCAGGAGCTTCCAAAGCTTATACAAAGCTTTTAATTAAAATAGTATTTTGTTCATTATACTCTTTTTTCTCGCTATATAAATAAATTTAATAAATTTAGTGAATTGAATAGAAGGCAAATTATCATAAAGGCATTTATTGTTCTTGGTTGCCCTTTTCTTGAAAAATTCATCTGAAATTTTTTATAAATATGTGCTTTAATGAGCTTTCGAGATTTTTGAAGCATTTTTTTTTTTGGTTGAAGTTTTGAAATTACCGTTATCGGGGTCGAAAAAAGATTTTTTCACGTAAAAATGAAGTTCCAAACTTACAGCTTTTGTTGCGCTTTTAATAGTTTGGACAAGCTTTCTGCGAAAATTCCAAATTTCAATTAAATTTAATGAATGGGATAACAATTCAATTTCAAATTACATAAAATGACATTTTAATTTTAAGCTTTCAATGAACTTTCGAGATTTTTGAGACGTTTTTTTTGGGGAAATTCGAAATTTCGTTAGATGATCGTTATTTGGATACAAAATAGATTTTAAGATGTTAAAAAGATAGTTTCAGGAATAAAGCTTTTTGGGAGCTTTTAAGTTTTTTTAGAGCTTTTGTGTGAACAGTTTATTTTTCATATATCTGTATTTTTCCTCGACCGATTTATAAACTTTCTACATCATTAAATTCTTTTGGTTCCGAAGAAACTTATCGGGAAATTCGGATCAATTGACGCGATGTCCGATATTCAAATTCCTTTATGAATTATTGATTTTTCTTAGATATAAATTCCAACTTTTCCGACTTCTGGAAAATATTTAATTTTTGTATTTACCTAACTGTCAAAGCAACTTTGTGCGTCTTTACATTCTTTTCCGACCGAAAAAAATATTCGGCATTCGGTAACATTTTGTTAAGGGGTGATAAAATTTTGAACATCTCATGAAGATGTTGACCGCACGCCACTGGATAATCCGTAGAATGTGGGAAAACCAATAAAATATAATTTATATTTAAATGGTTTGAGTGAAACATCTGTGTAATTCTTGTATTGTGTCGATTCCTTAATATTTCTTGTTATTATTTTGGAAAATGTGTAAAAATAAATTTGGAATGACTTTAATTAGAAAAGTTCTTCGCAAATAAATTTAATTGATAATAAATGACTTGAGATTGAGATTGTTAAAATTGTATGTGTTATATATTTATATGTAATAGATAATAAGCATAAATTAAATATTTCGGTGGGTTGTATGAATTATTAATATACCAAGGAATCTACCAAAACACCGTCAAATTGTTTGATACAAAGGGAACAAAAAAGAATTCAGCCCCATCGCAAATTTTAGTATTTCAAACTAAAGTTATAAAATATTATAAATACTAGATCTAAGTGGAATCATCTAATGAAGATCCATAAAAATCCGATCGAAATTCTCGTAGGTAAGATATGTAAATGTAATATATTAATTTTGAAAATTTCTCTATCTACTAATTTCTAATTTCTAGGGGTAATTATTTTCAAAAGTTTGTTCATCTAGTTATTTACGAGAAGTTTTTATTAAGACATTTTTTTCAAAAAATTAACCGTTTTGAATTTTTTCGCTTCTCTTATCACAAAATCGAAGCAATGCTTCGATTTAATACAATTTTTCTGACTGTCTCGTGTAGAACTTAAATTTCCGGGAAATATTTTTTGGAAACCGGAAAATTTGGTTACATGGAAATAAACATAAGGGTCAAATGAAGAAATTGTGGAAGAAACTTTTCCATAAAATGTATTCCCCGATTTTAGGGTGGCCGATACACTTTTTTGAAATATGGTCATAATTATCCGGAAAATTTAAATTTGGTAATTGTAAAAGGTATCCGAATAGGGGATAATCAGATTGATCTGATTCTAAATAAAATGACCTTTGTATATTACTTCTATAGTCTTTAGTCAAATGAATTTAATAGTTTCCCGCCCTTTTCCAACCTCCTTGCACAGGCCAGAACAAGAAGAACTAGACAATAGGAATTAATCGGGCGATATTCAGAGAATTCAGTTAAATGCGGGAAATATTCAAGAAAGTCATATAAATTGCTGAAATTGTAGGAAAGGCAATTTCTAGGAAAATTCCGATAAATCAGAGAAAATCGGGAAAAGTAGAGAAGTAGAGACTAGTTATGCCTCTAAATTCTATCTTTTTTTTACAGATTTTTTATTGCTTTTGGCTCTTCTAACAAAATCTTTGGCTATTCGACTTATATATCTCCACTCCACAGCTAGACACTAGTGACAAAATTCTACAGAACTGAATAACTCGTCAATTAGACACCTAACTGTCAGTTATAAGGCTAGACAGATTATACAGCAATTGTTTTTCTATATAAAATAATGGAAAGTCGAAAAAAATTCGGTAAAAAGTCTGGAAGAAGTCGGATAATGTAAGAGAAAATTTGGGAATGCTAGGACAAGTTAGAAAACTATTATTTATTGGATTATTTCATAAATTTCGAAGTATAATCATTTAATTGATGACATAGTAATTTTAAAGGGTTGTCCCGACGAATTCGAGAAGGTGTGCTCTGCGCCTTATGCGCATTAGACTGCACGCCAGTCTCGTGAATCTAGTCATTATAGATACACAAGATTGCCGAGCTATGGTTTTTCAAATTCGAATGTCTATTCACGAGTTATAGGCTTAAAAGTCCCCGCCATTACTGATTACATGTCAAGAATTCTCTGAAAAAAATAAAAATTAACAACTAAACTAGTACTAATTACAAGAAATGACCAATCTTTCATTTCGAAATTTAAGGCGTCCAGATAATAATAGCTCCAATTTCGTCCAGAGTTATATTTTTTAGGGGTTGATTTTAAGTGTGTTTCATTTTATAGGGGAATAACCCTGACTGAGACATTCGAAAATTGATAAGTAACAGTCCTACTTTGGAAGGATTGTTTATCTTTCTATGAATATCTCATATATTACAAGATAAGCAAAAGTATTAAAAGTAAGACAAGAAAATATAGACAGTATGTTACGTATTCATATGTTGCCTGTGTACATCTTTACTCATCACACTCACTTACTATGAGAGAAAATCAAGAACCAGGGTTTAAGTTCATAACATTCAGTATTCTACAATATGTGGGATGTCGGAGTATGAATTTATTGAACATTCTTCTATAAAGTCATACAGTTTCAGGTCTGATATTAATTTTACTTAAAAATACCAAATTGAATTAAAATCTTCTATATAAACTTACCTACTATGTATGTATTATATAAAAAGGAAATTCTAATGTTAATTCTAATCATCCTGTCCAGTTCGATATATGATTCATGAAATGCCCTAATATCTAAACCTAAAACTATAGGTAGGTATACAATTTATAATATTCTTTTTCATTAATGTCTGTCTGTCCAGATAATTTTAGAAATTTAAAATGCAGGTAATAGAATACATATATTATACTCGTATTATGTATATTTTAATGTTTAATTTCCCGTTTATGGTTCTTATCGGATATCTTGAGTATTTTGTGTAATTCGGATTTTTGAGTGACACAAAAAACTGGTTAGTGCGTAGTATTCCGGTATTCTATCATTTGCGAACTCTATACGGAAACCAAATATATGCTGGGGCGATGAGACCATGGTCTACTGTTGGTTATGGTGTAATGCAGCGCTGTTTTATATCACATTTTTTGTTCTTACTCGTCTTAGTTGATAATTGTGAAAACCATAATTAATGGAAGTTAATGGTGTATCTCGTCTGGACGATCTCTGGGTTGTCGATGATATGTATTTCTTTTCTATTCTACACAAAGTTAGGTATAGTATAACACATTATACCGGCTTGTGAATACGCTAGACAAGTTGTACTAAACAAATAACGATAAGACGAAACTACTTCGTATGGGTACAGATAGAGTCTCCTTTTATTAATCATTATTTATGGTAAGTAAATAGACAAGATAGAAAGTTTTCAATATGGAAGTAGTGGCGTGCAGTCAATATCTCCATAAGTTGTGCAGAGTTTTATCACCTTAACAAAATGTTACAACTTATGAAATTACAAATATACATTATTTCCAAAATAAAATCAAAACCGTTATAAAATTTGGTATATAGAAAAATGAAGAAAATGGGTAGAGAATTAGTTAGCGTAATTTATTTAAATATTAATTCTATTTTATCCATAGTTTCAAGTCCAATTGATTTCCAAAATGCTAAATGGCAGGTAAGTAGTTTTCAATGTTAATAAGTCATCAAGTCGATCCATGATATACAATAACATAAACTTAAAAAATATTTCATAAGCCGCTGAACCGTTGAAATCGTGGCAAATATTTGACGACCATTAGATTTAAATAGATTGTCTTGAAACTCGCTAAATTTCGCTTAAACTTTAAACAACTACTAATGGAACAGTGTTAACTTCTATATAAATGAATTAGAATTAGAATTGATACACATATTTGTTCAATACGATGATCATGGATGTTTCCTATCCATAAACTTATAGAAAATTCTAGTTAAAAATTATTAATATGAGATAGAGATTCTCAACCATTTTTCCCATGTATTCAACATATCGTTGACAGTCTAGATATTTTCTAAATAATTGCCATAGATATAATATTACAAGATAGGGCATATTAATTAATTATTGATGCTTTTTTAGCAGACCTCGAAAAATCATGGTTCAGTGGCAATAGATAATATGACAATATAGGTACAAATACTATAAATCAAATAATTATATCTATCAAATAGGTCAAATAGACCGATTAATTTATAGAGAATATCAACGAGCTCAATATAATAGAGGGGAAGATATACATTTATTTTGTGTTTCACTACAAAAATAATATAGTTATAATAATAATGTAAAAAAAATGAAAATACGAAAAAAAAAAAATGGAGTGCGCTGTTTATATACCGGCCTCCTTACGTCTCCCTTTGCTTTTGGAAACACAAATTAATTCTATGGAAACATATGACTTTTCCAATCTAGTTATAGAAATCTTTGGAGAATATTTTAAAATTCGTTAGTAATGACGAAACCAAGGGAACAGATTATAAAAAAAATAATAAAATGTATGAAGA
>JANTOP010007373.1:0-16310 GCA_027564815.1 Symmerus nobilis
ATTCCAGCGCTAAAAACACTATGAAAATTAACTACAAACTTTAAACTCATTTTTCTCAAAATTAGGTTTTTCATAACAATACATTTAAAAATTCATAACTTCCAAACGAGAAATGACAGAAAAATTCTAAAAATACCTGCATGTTCAGCAGGATGTATTCTGTACAGAAAAAATAAAACCCCAATTTTGACCTAGGTGAAGATTTGGTACCATTTCCTGTGGACGGTCACATATAGATTAAAAACGGGGATAGGTTTAGTTTTAGTTGCATTGGCGCATACGGTATCATCAATCGATTTTTAATTTCTCTAATTGTAAAATCATTCATTTTAATCCCTGAATACGTGCGCCAGATTTATGTTAATTCTCGCAAATATATAATATAAGAGTAACAAAAGAAATTAAAAAGGGGTTTGTCGAGAAAGTTATCAATTAAAAAAAATATTTGATGAAAGATGACTGCCTATCCCGCCTAACTATATTATTATATTGAACGATTAAAGGTGTTTGCGTAAATTGTTTTCTTAATCAGTTATATGAAAAGAAGGAAATCCCCCTGAGAGTGTGAAAATATTTTGTCGATTTTTCCAATTGGTTCAATGAACTGAACAAATGTAACGATAGAAAATTATTATTAGAAAGAATCGTATAATTAAATTTCCATTAACTGGTTAGGCGTTACTTAAATATTCATAAAAATCAGTAACAAATTGTCATAATTTTAATGACTGTTATATGTAAAAAACATGTAACAAATATTGGCTTTGTCAAAAGGTTATATTTCTTTATATTTCAAAATTATACACAAAATACTATACTCAATCCATCTAATTATCAGGTTCAATACCTAATTTTCGTCGAAATAACTTTTATTTTTACCCAAAAATATTAAGTATGACATATTGGTTATAGATATAAATAAATACTAACATAAGATTAATGAACTGTTTGATATGAAATCAATAAAATGTAACAGATAATTACTGTTTTCTATCAAAACAATCACTTTGATAGTCGTGCTATTTTGTTGTGGCTTGTATGTGGTTGGCTAAGCAATAAAGGTATTTTTTGATTGGGTGAAGGTTCTCCTGAAATGCCCTATGTTAGAATAATTATATGGATTGTATGTATTTGATACTTCGAAGAACAATGATAATATCTTCATAATTTTTTCTTACTGGCTGATTATTCCAAGAAATTTCAGACGCCAAATTTATAATTGAACATTAGTAGTTTTAATTATGAATGGGTTAAGAACTGTAATAATTAGTAAAGCACACAGGTGGTTTTTTAGTACTTATTTAAAGTGATATTTGAATTACCACCATTTTATGATACAATACTGGACCTGGAAATTATTCAATTCATTTCGTATTCGATTTAATCATTTCTCATCCTTCATTGAGAAAAATTTAGGAAAACGTAATGGTTCTGGTAGGACTCTAATCTACAATCTCTATATTGTGGGTATATTGTTTTATTTAGATCATTAAATTACAGAGCCAACTCCTAAACCTTTGCAAACGTTCTTATTGCTATTATAGCCTCAATTTAGTATGTAATTAAGTTACTAATTATCACAGTTCTTAACCCATTCATAATTATTACTACCTATTTACCTACATATATAAAAAAAATTTCATATGTCGTGATTGCTTTTACGATCAACATGATTCGCTAACTTAATTACATATTAGTAGTTTTGGCATTAATGTGACATGTTTAAAAAGGAAAAATATGATCATTCTCGAACAAGTCCTTATAATATGATAATTATAAGAATGTAGTGAAGCTAGAAATATCAGAAAAGTTGGCATTTGCACGGGGATTAACTGTAAAGAAATACCTATACTACAAATACTCAAGATATACGCGCATAAAGGCCCTGTGGTAGAATCTCGCTTTTATAGTGTACTAACCTATTAAAAGTTTGACGGTGATTTTAGTTTTTATCCCCTCCCCCCTATGACCTTTATATTTTCTCAAAAATTTATCGACGCTTTTCCAAAAATTTAATTTCCAGAAGTTTCGAAATTTTTTAAGAGGTAGCCTCACATATTTGGACATATCTCCAGTTAGATTTCATCGATATGGTTAAATAAGATGTCAAGTTAAAGGTAATTAAATTACCTACAAAATCTTCTTATTAACTTTCTTCAGTAATTTTGACACAATTGCCAAAACAAATGCAAAAATTCAATTTTTGCTCTCAAAATTTAAGTCCAAAATTCACTAACGGGAGAGTATCGAAAAAAACCAAAATATACCCAGTTTATCATTTTTCGCGTGGAGATGGTACTTTTACGACGAAAACAGGCTGCGGTGGAAAAAAATCCATGGACAAATAATGAAATTATGACAAATTTTGTTTTGGTTTACAAATTACAGGCTACATCACTGTGGCATCTATTGTACACATCACACAATTTTTTTTTATTTCGGCGCAGTGTAATTTGTGAATGAACTTTTCCACTGTTGTATATTACATTCATCTTCAGTCAAATTCTGAGCCGGATAAAAATTAGTTCCATAGATAAACCCTGTTGCGCTGGAATTGTCATAAAATATACGCTAACCCTAACCTTAAGAAGGTTTCATTCTAATTCAAATCTTAGAAACAGGTCAACCTATAACAAAAATGTTGAGTTATGCATTGTGCATTTATTATAATAATACAATACAATATAATAAGGGCAATATTGCAATATGTAGTGGGATTTGTAGGGGTCATCAATTGATTTAAATGAATTTTATATTAAAACAAAACACACAATATTCTTTGCATAATAATTAATAATAATAAATATTGCTGTATTTTTTTATATGAAAGTAAAGTATGGACCTTGGTATTATAATTTTATTTAAATGAGCACCTTCAGCGCTGTCAACCAAGCCGAGCCGAGCCGTTTTGCACCAAATTTCGATTTTCGCATTTGTAATCTCTATCTCAGCAAAATTAGGCTTCATTTCTGGATAATCTATAAACTTCAAATCTTCTCAAAATTAGGCGACTATTGATTTCCTCTTTAATAAATCGATTGTATGCTGCGTTGTGTGTCATAATGTGACGTCTTGCTAAAATCACAAGTCGTTTATGTCCATTTCCACCAATTTCGCCCACAACCAATCGGTTATCATGACAAGATAACGCTCACCATTCCAAGTTTCATCGATAGAAGGTGATTCCACCGACATGACGTTGCCTAGTAAAATGATCCATGTCAAATTGCCAAAGAAGACTGAAGATAGCCAGCCGTTTGGTATATCATTACGCAGTTTGGTATATCACAAGAAATGCCAAATTAAATATGGTTCAGAATAACATACCGTTTCTATGGATAAAGTTACGATTGCAATTGCTGTCAATTGAGATAAATTGACATTAAATTTATGAAAATAAATGTCAATTAATTGTCAATTTAATGTCAATTTCTCTCAATTAACAGGAATTGTAACCGTAATTTTATCCATGGAAACGATCTATAATTTATAACCAGTACTTGTACTTGGTACTTATTTCCTTATATTTAGAACAAATTTGATTTATTTTGAATGTAAATATTATTTTGCAGATATTGGTTCAGAGATGTAAAATAGAGAGATAGAAATAAAACCTTTTAAATCGTATAATTTGTATATTTCATTTACGTTCAACAAAACATTGAACCAATTATCTCACATAAATATGATTAACTTGAAGTACGCTTAAAGTCAACTTGAATTACAAAAACACCCGTATATGAAGCATACTTGAAGCCATCATACGCCGTAAATAATAAACTTGATTTAAATGAAATAAGTTTAGTTTAAATATTATTTCAGCAGTAAATTTTGATGATAGCACTTAAAATTCTTTCCTAATTACTTATATTATTGAGGACTATAATTTAAAATGTTCGACTAATTACACGTTGAAATAATTTTTTACAACTAAATGTGTGTAAAACAAACTCACTTTCACAAACAGTGAATTGAATAAGAGTTTACAGTTTTATCATTAAAACTGTCATGGTATTGCAGAGTATTGTAGTCGATAAATGAGAAATATATTGTACTGTATCAGTCTACATCTATAATATATTATGTATCTTTATTTAAAAGGAAACCGACGCACGTTGAGTTATCAACGACGATCCAGTTGCTGGTAAGCCTGTAACTGTCGAAATTCATTCCAAAATTAAATTCGGAAGACACACAGCCTCGATGCATCTCAATAGATATTGAAAATATCATCTCTTTTCTATTCCAATTTTTTACATAATTTGGGCTACGGAAATAATTTACCTAGGAATTAGTTATTTAAATCAGGACATTCTGTATATACGACACTTACTTCATTACTTGTAGATATTTTATGACTGGCTAAGAAAAGAAAATATTTATTTTTCAATTGTTTATCTTTTAATTTGATGAAGTAATAATAAAAGAAAACCTTTAATAGAAATATTTTTATTACATACTATACAGGCGTCCCTTGTATAATGTGGAGATTAGGTTCCACAAAAATTCCACAGAAATTCCGAGACAAGAAACCATATAAATAGTAGGGTTACGTTCCAAATCTAATAAAAATGCTATTGATCAATAAAAAGAAATGTAATTTCCATATATTAAAAAAAATTCAATGTCTACAAATACATATTTTATTTATCCTTATCCATCCATGGCTTGTTCAACGAACAAATAATGTTACATGTGTAATAAAAAGTATACATATTCCGTCATACTCAGAAGTCTCATATTTACTAGACTAATATCATTACAACAACCACCTGTGTTTGGGAATTAATCCAATAAATATAATTTGAATGATTTTCAATGAACTTTCAGTTGAGTTTGAATGGTTTTTTATTAATTCGACTAATTCTTAACGTTACCCATAGAAAGATAATACAGGTTATAGATAAAAAATAAATACATACATATATGTATATTATTTTAGATTTAGATAGAGTTAACCACAGACCTTCATATAATGTGCGTATGCTATTTTAATGAATATTTTAAGGGAAGAAAAAATATTAGGAAATTTAAAGATCGCGTTATACGAAACTGCACGTTATACGAGGGACGTCCACTATTTCCAAATCGCGTTGCAGCGAATTCGCGTAATACAGTTCCGCGTTATATGAGGGACGCGTGTACCTTTTATCGTATATTTCATCAATCGTTGCGTACTGTAAAATCTCCCAATATAATACCCAAACCCAATATAATACCAAATAACCAAACTGTAAATTTAGTGGTTTAATAAAATTTTCTTCAGTCTATGAAACAGGGTATACCAAAAATCGAAGACCAAAAAAAAACGTCCAAATTCTTTTAACTTTATTAATTAACACGATCTATAATTTTATAAAAAAATAATTATTTTTTTCTATATGCCCTCTGGCCCCACGTTGGGCGCCAAATTTGTTACGGCTCTTTTTCCTAAATTTAATTAATAGGCTTTTGCGTCAGTTAGAAAATTCCTAACGCCTATTAACGAGGGTTTTGCAGCCTTTGCCCGGTTAGCCTGCAGTCAGATCGAGCATCCACGACACTCGAGGTTCTCAGAAAAATTGCCTTGAGAGCTATCGCGCATAATAAAAAAAAATAGTTTAATTGCTTGCCTTCGTACACCTGTATCTATTCCTTTTTAATCAGGAACTTTTGAACCACCAAGTTTTTTTTTCCTTATTTTTTTATTATAAGGAGATCGAATAAAAACAATAAAGAACCACCATTTTATAATAATCAAATAACTGAATTTTAATAACGATTTTAACGATAATAATGAATTATATTAATCTAGGTATCTTTTAATAATAGAAGTATTCCTCGTTTAATTAAAAATGAATTCTTCTCTAATTACAAGGAAAACAATTCTTAAATTAATAAATTATTACCGTAAACATAAAAATTTCATAAAAAATCTTAGGTCTAACGGTACCTTTTTCAAAATTTATATTTTTCAAAATTTTAATTCGTAGGTGCACCCAAAAAATGATATTTGAGGAAAGGAAAAAAGGATACTTAGTCTCGCTCCTTTTTGTTACGATCTTTTTATTGTTTGCCTTTCACGTCTGCTTTTTCCACCGTAATCTAATCCACCGGATTTATCCTCCGTAATATTTGGCTTCCTTCACTTCTTGTTTCATTTTCGATTTTTTTTTAAATTTTCTAAAACTTTTTAAACTTCCTTTTATTGCGGAGCACCTTATCAAAAAAAGTTCTCAAACCGACGCCAAAAATTTAATTGATTCGCCCAATCTATTTCTCCATTCTTCTCACCTAATATAACATCTATTCAACATTTTTTTTTGCTGTCATGATCTGCTACATTAATTTCTTTAATTAAATCTTAATTCCATAGATACCTTACTATTATTAATTTCCTGTTAATTATATTTATTTGTCATGTCCTCTCTATTTCTAAATCTTTCTGAATTAATTGTTACAAATTATTTGAATTAACTATAATTTTTATAAAGTACTCAACTATGAAAAGGTGGTTGTTGAATCTACTAAAAACACTAATTAATAATTAATTTCTCTTAATACTAAATCTATTTCTTTCATTAAATTATTCGCTCCCTTCAAAATTTAATCAATGGTTGGTTTGCCCGTTAGTGTACCAGCAAGGCTACCTTAGTCTATCTTGACTTGAGAAAAAAAATAATTTTAGTTCATCGACTGGCTCCCGGAATTTAAATAGTCTAACTTTCCAAATAGGAATACGAGTATAACACCGTATATTATTTAATTAAAAAATTTGAAAAATTAGAAGACTCTTACATACCGTGTGCATTATTTTTGGGAGTACTCATTGTCTACATTATTGGGAGATTTTACGGTACTAGTTTTGATAATAAACAAAATTGTTAAAGAGAACAATATAATTAAGTTTTTTAAATTACTACTGATACTACAGTTTTTTTTCCTAAGAAATGACTCATTAAAATATGAGTTTAGTGTTTTTTTTTTTTTTTATAAACAAAAATTTTATATTACATAATTCTATTTCTATTGATTGCAAGATGACCCGTGTAATTTTGATTTTTTTAAGGAAAAGTAGATCAAAATTATATTCCTAATGTGGGTCATCATAGTGTTTTTATAAATATATCCTCTTGAAAATATGTTCAAAAGAAACTTTATTAAATTATAAAGAGAAAGAAAATTTCTTTCGGACCCGATTTTTTACATTATAAAGTAAAATTGTTAGGAAAATGCGTCATGCGTTGCGGAAAAATCATAGACAAGAAAATCACTCAAGCATTAAATTTTATCGAGGAAAAAAATATGAAAAAATATAAATTTATTAATCAAGAACATGGATATTATATGTAAGAGAGGGAGTATGTTATTGTTCGCTATATATTGTGCATATTTATAGAGATGCTATTTATATAATAATCTAACATATAGGGGAGTGGTAGCGGGTGTCTGTAGCGTTTCTGTGATTTTACTGTAATGTATCCGAAGACCTTATCAACCGCGAAGTCCCGGCGAAACCCCAAACTTCCAAGTATGTACATACCAATCCTTCAGGACCTATTTAAATATTTTTTAATCTAAGTTTCTTATGAATCTTTGGTATATTTGGTGGTGTATTATGCTTTAAGCTTCCTAAACAAAGTTCAGGAGTAGTATTACTGACACCCGAGTATTATGTCATGATATTATTATTGTATATTTCTCTTTATTTAGTGAGTGGTATAATAGAATATATTATCCCCGAATCAGTTTTTATTGCTCAGCAATTTAATATCTTTCAAGCTTTAAACGCTTGAAAAAAAAAATACGAATAGCCAAGAATATGTCCTGAAAGAGAAAAGCCATGACATAGTTTTTCCGTAGAAAGACGATGGGGGAAAGTTTTCATTTTATTTTATTTACGCATTTTTCGAATTTTATTAGGTCATCAGACGCATATATCTAGATTGGTCCCCAATGCCCATACCTACTTTCTCCACATTTGCCATAAAAACAAAAAAGAAAGCGCGGGAAACATCAAATTAGGTCAACCAGAAAATGACATAACAAATATTTATTCATTCCATTACAATATAAATTGAGTTGACTTTTATTTCTTTTCAGGGTTCATTTTAAATTAGAATGGCCTCAAATAAATTCTGTTATCGTTCTTCTAAGATATTTATGATGTACTGGGTCGAGAATTGGAGGTAAACCGTTATTCCTCGATTCAGATGTTAGATTGCAATATATTTTGGCGCAACTAAATTTTATAGGTTGTGACCTTCAATTCATCGATAAACTGGCGGAAAACGGGGATAGACGGAGTTACGAGTTGGCGTTTATTTCAAATAGGCGTGTTCCGTTGTCATATGGAAAATTCGTAATGAGATAATAAAATTAAATTAAACCAAGAACCACCAACTAATATTAGATAAATGATATAATTTTCAGAAACTAAAACTATATCGCTTGGTCATTATTTTGACTGAATAATAAAAAAAAGAACAGTACGGTGAGGATTATAAATTTTATGGATTTGTGGGCAAAATCTAGTGGCATCGAAATTATATTTTAGGAGGAAAAATATAATATTATACTATGATAGTTAGATTACATCATTAGCTTACATTATTAGACGTTTGTAAAAATGATGAGCAATCTTGGTTAAATATTTTTCAATTATAATATAAATACTCGAGAAAAAATAAACGTAAATATTTATTTATCTATATACTATACAATGATATTACATTTACGTAATGTTTATGTTCAAATTTAATTATTTACTATAATTTTTTTATGCTAGAAGTAATGGTCACGATGGAATATGTTTAGTAGTTGACGTAATGTTTAACTATAATTAAATGTCAATTATCAATAAAATTACGTTTCTATGGTTTTACGACTGTAAGGAGTCTATCTTGATATCATACATACTTACGTATAATTTATATTTTTGTATTCATTTATACAAATGAATATACGAATCGAGTACAAAATAAAAATTTCTAGATTTATTAGGGAATCTGAAGCCAGATTTCTAACCGTGAAATCATTAAATCTCCCGTAGAACTATCTCTGTATACCGTATTAGCTTAGGAACTATAATCTGTGAGTTAATTAGGTATATATTATTTTACAATCCGTTTATTATTAAAGTGGCCGACTAGCAAATTATCCACAACCAATAAGTAATAAATTTCAAAGCGATTTAGGGAGTTGATTCAATAAAAATTTCAACGTTTCGTGTCTTGTAACTTAACCCTTATTGAAATTTTGTTTTTATTTTAGTTAAGCGTTATATAGTATAAGTTGCACGCGATGAATAATAATAATATTTTATGGTAGCTTATCCGTTTCCTCCTCAAAGCCACTTAACATATTTTTTTTTTTCATCTCTCTTATTTGGCCTTGATTATTTCGATAAATAAAAATAATTATAGTAGAAAAAGTCAATGACATTTTTAACATTTTAGTTTAAATATTTCGACGATACTTAACATGTTTTGAGCCATCAGCATGCCATTCCATTTATTATATCGCGTACCAGTCTCTTGGAGTTGCTGATGATGGTACATAATTGTACCGAAATGAAATGTGGTGAAATGAATATAAATATAACTATTGAAATAATTTTATCATTTAATAAGTTAAAAATTAAGTAAAAACGCAAATGAGTTTTCTCTTTCATTTAATGTTTAATGAGTTCGTAATATGTTCGACCTATTAATTTATGTAGTATCATTATATCATTATTCATTACATTACATTAATTCATGTAGTACAAGTTTTTTTGCGAAAAATCTGTTTTATTCTTCAAAATAGTCCCCTTTTAGGTCGATACACTTATTCCAAAAATCGTTCAACATGTCGATCGCTTTTTTAAAATTCGATTTGTCAAGTCTTCCAAAATGAGCGTCCGTTTCCTATTCTACTTCTTCATTTCACCCAAATCTTTTGTTCAGAAGCCATCTCTTCCGGTTCGGAATCAAATAATTATGACTGGAGGTGAAATCTGGAGAATACAGTGGTTGAGGAAACAATTCATGAGTGATGGTCCTGATAAAAGAGATTTTTTTCCTTCGCTAAATAAGGTCATTCTCAGCTTGATTCATAAATTCATAAAATATGGCCCAGCTATAGTTATCCCTTTTTAGTAGTCGTTGAACAATATTCGATGTACATCTCAAAAAACAGACGATAAAACCTATCCCGCTGATTATTGCGTCTTTGGTCGTTTTGCCCGATTTTCGCCTTCAACTGTAGCCATCGTTTTCCTTGTTTCTTGTTTTCTTGTTTCTTCTGGCTTGTAGTAATGGATCTATGTTTATCAGCAGTTATAAATTAAGATATACTCAAAGATTTGGTTAAATTGCGGTTCAGCCTCAACTGATTTTCATTTCAAGTGGCCACACTTACGTTTTTGATGAGCTGTTAGCACACGTGGTACCCATCTTGCTGCAAGCTTTTTGCAAGCATATCCAAATGATCATGCGAAATGTAGGCTCACAGGTTCGCTGTAGATGTTTTCCATGTATATTATTGCACCAAACTTTACTTTTCGATCAGCGAAAACGTTTTCCTGGATTTTATCGATATTTTCTGGAGGTATTTCCACAATTGGACTGAAATTTTGACAGTTGTCTCGGATAGAGTTCTAGTTTGAGAAAACAATATGGATCTTACTTGTTTAAAAAAAAAAAAAAACATCGAATTTCTCCATTTACAAAATAGGCAAAATATAGATTTGGTGATAATAGCGCCCTTTACAGTTTGGACGAAAGACTTTTCAGCCCACTTAGCACGTATTTACCCTTAAAATAACTTAAAGCTTTCTGAAATCATTCTTAGGCTACGAATCGGGTAAATAAAAATTGATTAATTTTTTTCTCCTTAATATGACTTGTGCCACCATAACAGCATTTGAACTACGAGTCACCAAAATTCAGAACATTTGGTAAAATTCGGAAAGGGCTATGCAATTTAGAAATGAAGGAAAAAAATTGGAAAGAAGGAAAATGTAAAGAAGCGAAATTGTATTCCGAGGGTTCTTTTTTAATTTACAAAAATTTGTAAAAATACCAAAGTGTTTTGGAAAATTCTGAAATTTCACACATTCACAAGGTTTTATAGAAATTAGGAAATTTTGCAAAAATCAGGCAACATAAAAGTTGTGATATTTGAGGAATTGTTGATTTTGCTCGAACAACAAGATTAAATCCCGATTTGGGTGGATAAGTTGATTGAAGATGTTTTTACAGTTTTCTTTTTTTTAATATAAGTAAAACCCTATTCTTGTCCGTTACCGATTACCGTTGACCCAACTCGTTTACCACTTTTGATCGCTTATTATATCCAAACACGCAACCTTTTAACGAATGCCTCGAATTCAAAAGTCTCCGTATTCAAAGCTTGTCAATGGATTTTTTTAAAACTGGATTTTTTATCTTAAGTTCATCGATTTCGCAGTGACGGTCCAATAATTTTTAATTAAATTACAATTTGTGATGGGTGCCAGTGGTGATGGGCCCTAGCTTATAGATTCTTAGAATTTAATACAAAATATAATATTGTAATAAAGGTATTATATTTCGCGTCATTTATTAAGAATTACGTTACAAAGATTAGTGAAAATAAACCAATATATTTTTATTACGAAATTATTGACAAATTTGTGTTATTTTCATTTATAAAAAATTGTTTTCCAAGATAAATTTTTGAAAACGATGTCGTTAGAAAAATGTTGACATGTGAAAAAACTCTGAAGGAATATCTATACGTCGGAATTATTAGAAACGCAAAATGTATCTGCTATGAAATGAACCTTTTGGGGTCTCTATTAAAAAATTTTTTCGGTATACAAATAAATTATTTTTTATTACCAAAACAACGCTACTCTAAATATTTGAAATACCATTTGTTTCAGTGTATTTCCCCCATTCTACGCCGCCCAATTTTAAACTAAAATTAAAATTTCGACTGTTAGTTCTCTAAGCAATATTACCTTTTTATTTTTTAAAAACATAACCCTTTTGTCCCATGGATTTTTTTTTTAAAATATCCAATTTTTTTTTTAAATGGGGTAAGTTTTTTCTACTCTATGTGGAGACTACTTCCCGTCCGTTATACGTTTTCCAGTTTTAAGATAATAGTTCATAAACAATTTTCTTTTTAATATTCCTTTGAAACTCGAAGTCGAATACAGAGTACAGAATTCAATTTCAGACTGCCTTCGAAACCGAGATAAAATTTTCGATTTCTGATACCTATTCTCGCTATTCACTAATTGAAGAGTGTGACATATCAAAAATATTTCCATTTAGATTTAAGTATTGTTTGAAATCGGCTTAAGAAGAATTACACTTTTGTACACCGTATATATAACTCCCCAGCCTTTCCTACCTTATTCGGCTGATATAGTCCAGCAGTTCGTAAGTGCACTAATAAATATCACTAATAAAAATACACTTTCTTTTGATGAAAGGACACAATTAAATAAAGATCGTTTCTTAACTCAAGTTAATGGAGATCAATGTCAATGGTAAACTACGTGGTTTTAAAAAATGAATGATATTATGCCCAGGTTTTGCCATTTCTGACAGATGTACAGTTTAGCCATATCAAGTCAGCTGTAGAATAGTTTTGGGTTCGATACTTTATAGAAACTACAGTGCATTTGGTTGATACAGATACAGATATGTATCTATATCTGTATATAATACAGATGTTGGAGCAAGTAGACAGTTTCTGTTGTGTGTCATTTATAATTTAAATATTGTGTGTCCTGTGTCGCTCCTACGGCAGAACGCATTTAATACAAGTTTTTAATACAAATGAACCAATTATCTTATTACAAACCACAATTTATATTTAAAAGCACGATCATTATTTACGAGTAAAAAATTAAAGATAAATCATTTGATCAAACCACAAGGGAGTCTCAAAAACTTTTATATACCAAATGTTTAAAATTAAAAAATAAACAATAGTAAAAACCAAATATTTTTTGTTCGATTAGAATACATAATCAAATTTGAAATTCCTTTAGTTCGATTATTTAATTAACGAAATACATAATCGAGTAATTTACCAAATTACAGTCATTCCTGACTATTCGGCTGAGATTCTTAGCAATCTATATAATTTGACTAATCTATATAAATATAGATTTTGAAAAGAAATGTATTTAAATCTACATACCAGGCGGTATGCACCAAATTAAAAAAAAATGAATTTTAAGTAAAATACCTAGATTGGTAGTCGATGCATTAATTTTATTTTTAATTCATATTTTTTTAATGAAATCAATAAAAATCCTCAATTAATACACATCGATAAAAGCAAATTTTATTAATTCTTTTTTACTTTTTCCAAATCTAATGGTTAATAAATTTTGCCTGTTTTGGGAAATGTCAAAATTTTTGGTTGCACAATTTTACTTTATAAATTTGTGGGCGGTTGTATAAATTTCCTGGGTTATAAGATGACAAAATATTAAAGTTTTTATTTTTATTCGATCCGCCTATTTATGGACAATTTTATTCATAAATAATATTTATTTTTATATTTAGGCTTGTTTTCAATTTACAAAAAGTTTCAGTTCATATTATTTTTTATTAACTCAATTTTCCGATTATTATAAAAATTTTAACAATAGGAAAAACATGTGTTCTTTTCGCATTTAATGTATACATTATTTTGGTCAGAGCGTAAATTCTATTATTAATTTAGTCTACAGAGTAGAAAAATTGTTTTTTATTAACAACCACCTACAACTTTCATGGCATCATAATTGTACAAATTATTATTAACAAAGAAAAAAAAATTCAATTCGTCAATGTTAAATTAGCACCGACAACAGACAAATTGTTATTAATCTTGGGTAATTAAAATATTTTAATTTCGCTTTCTTGTAACAATATAAAAAAGCGCCTCTTCAATCCTGTTTCTCATTTAAAATATATTTACCTATTATGTACAATATTATAATTGTGTGTATTTATACATAAACATAAATTGCCCTATAAAATTAATGATCATAATTAGTTTATTAAGGAGAAGCATAGGGATGGGCCATGACAAGACATTTAAGTGAAAAACGGAAGACGAGGAAAGAATTGTTATCAGGCTAATTAGAAAAGCAAGGTTTTTTGTTTTTCACTACGTCTATATAAACCAAAATCCATTTAGCATTTTACAATGAACAAACATAAGGAGGAAGAGAGATGATGGATGCATTGTTGTTTGTATAAAGTGCTTGACATGACAGCAGTATTTTCTACAGTTGGATGATATTTACCTTTTTCCCTCCATTTTTCCAACAATATTTCCTTTCCGTTTTTCATATTTTTTTTTAATATGCTAAATAGTCGATAAAAATAATAAATTCATTTATTGGTCATATGCCAACATTTGATTTAAAATCTGAATTAACTAAACAATAAGAATTTCTCAGAACTATTGAATAAACCTTGATCTTGTATCGCAGAAAATAAAAATGAGTGTATAAAATAATGAATGAATAAAACATAGTTTAAAGTAAGGCTAGTAATTGAATTTAAAATAGATGTGACTGGAATGGATAGAAAATTATAATAAATTAATTATGCAACATATTTAGTACGTACATATTACGCGACTACTTTCATTGCCATAACATCTAAATCTAACGCTTATGATCACAAAGTTTTTGGAATTTCTAATGTTAAAATAAAATTTTCCTTGACATCATTTAAATATCTGAGATAGTGCTAATAGCAAACTATTAACAAAACCTTCTCGTAGTTATCATCTATCGGTATAATTTCCGGTATTATTGAACGAAAATATATAGTACATATCGACTTTACTGCAGAACCCCTCACCTTCTTACTCGACCACTTTCCTGCAACTGCTGAACCGCTAAAACCGCTGAAGATTACTCCCATCGAACTAAATGATTTATAGGGTATAATAATTAGGGAGCTAGCGTCACAAGATGTGACTCATCGAAAAACTTTTCTTACGTAACACTACTAAAACTATTCCGTCAGTCTGTCGCACCGGTGTTGCAACAGGCGGCGATGTGAGAGGCGTGAGTGTGTCGTTTTAAACACAATTTTGTTCAATTTTAAAAACGTTCGCACTAATTTTTTTAAATCTGTAATAGTTACTTTTTAAAATAAAATAAAGAATTAAATATTGTCATACCTGGCAGACTGGGGGTGTTGTGCTGTCAAGGTGACAGACCGGGTTTGGTTTAATTACTTCTTTATGCAACAAATAAAAATTTGTTTTAAAATTGAACAAATTTTTTTTTGTTAAAAGTAAACACACCTGCCACATAGCCGCCTGTTACGGCACCGGAGCCACAGACTGACGGGATAGTTTTTAGCAGTGTCTAAACAACCGGTTTTGATGCATTAGAAAAGTTTTTCGATGATTCACATTTTGTGACGCTAGCTCCCGGGCTAGAAGGGTTATTTCATCACTAAACTTGTCGAACCTTCATAAGATTAGGGCCAATGATTATTTAATTAGTCCGTCTCAAATATCTGGCAAACTCTTGAATAAGTACTTCATATATTCTTAAGAGGCAATCTCCCTTAACTGTTCCCAAATAACATTCTCAATCCTCATTGCGTAATCTCCTGGATTATTCGTTTTATCTCATATATATCACATTTATCCACTCAGTCTATCTATCTATCTTGCTCCAGCCTATCTGACCTTCCAGTCTTATTTAAACGCAACGCATTTAAACGCGGTTTTAATTAGAATGCGGGTGCTCAAAGCTGGGTGCTTAAGTTGTAGAATTCCTATAGCATACATACATGCTATCAATTCTCCTTTCTACACGTAAAACACCAACAAATCGCCTCGGATATTTGATTTGAATATCACGATTTGAATCCTGCAATATTCAAACAAAGCTGAAACCCACAGAACTCGCCCAATTGTCGGGAATTTCTAAAATGAGGCTAGGTGTTTTGTATATGAATGAAGTTCGTTTGTAAGGAAGTAGTGAAAAATAACATCAAGCAGTTAATCCTCCTTTATTCTGAAAACTTTCAGTCAGAAGAATGTGGAATCAAGCTAGGCTCTACACATACAATACAAATACATACCAATCAATGTAAATAAATTGGACACCGGTATCCGATCATAACTATTCGCTTGAGAACAAAAACGAGATCTTAAGATTTATCCCAGAGCACCATCTGAACACGAAATCAAATAGATCATATTGCCATTAGCAGAAAGTGGAGAACATCACTACTTGACGTTCGGAACAAAAGGGGCGCGGATGTTTGTAGTGACCATTATCTGGTAATGGGTCAATTAAGAATAAAACTTGCTGCTAGTATTCG
>JANTOP010007384.1:0-11946 GCA_027564815.1 Symmerus nobilis
TTGGATCAGGCTTCAAACCCATTTCCTAGAAAATTTAATAAGCAAATCCGAAAAGTGTTCTTCTACAAAAAATATCACAAGGTTCAGGCTACAAAACGGTATTACAAGTTTATAAAAATTCCATTGCATATCGCCGCTATGTACAGGCCAAAATGTTAAAATTGATCCTACTTACACTTGTATACCCTATTATGTACCTACTACTATATATTAGTTTATCTCGCCCTTGAGGGAAAGTAATTTAAAAAAAAATTCAATTTTATAAAATGAAAAATATAAAAAATATAAAAATATAAAAAGAAAAATTTTAAAAATTTCCCAGTTTTTGTTATTATTTATTTAAAATAAATTCCAATTTTCGAAATCAAAAAATCGGCTTTCTGCAAGGACAAGAGAATATAAAATACAAATACCAGGAGAAATTTCAAAGCGATTCGAAACGAGTTTAAAGAATAAAAATATGTATATGTTTAAAGTAAAAAATATGGGTTTTGCTATGATTTATTGCTGTGCACTGTTGCACAAACATTTGGATTGTGACCCCGAGAAGTCGTATTTTCGAGAATACTTTTAACCACGTATTCTCGACACCTTAACATAATTTAATTCGTAAAAAGAAATAAAATAGAATTTCTAAATCCGAAAAATTGATGTCCCCCCTTGATTTTCATCACACATTTGTTTAAAATGCATTGAATTTATTAGACTGGCCATAGAAAAAAAGTTATACGCAGAAAGTTAAACTAATATTTGTTTCGAGAATTTCGCGATTTTTTCCTTCCGTTTTCACTGTTTGTCTGGCCTGTATAATCACAAAAAAACTTTTGTTTTGCTCCTACCCAATGAGAAATTTTTTTTCCAACAAAAAGTATTTCTCACTCCTCTTCGTATCTTGGTTCTTGAGATTATTTAAAAATAATGAATAAGCATCTTGCTTGGTAATATCTATGAAATGTACTACTTTATTTAGTAGCACTCCACGGTTCTTCCTTACTTTCATGCCAGATCATCGTATAAAATAATAAAATGTCGTTAACTAATTAATTCCGAATCAGGGCAATTTTTAAGCTCCAGGCAATAGTCTATTTTGAAGTTCATTTATTCGTTCTTTCAAATAGCGTCAAAGTGGGTAAAGCCAGAAAATATTACTTTCGCTCTCGCTGCAGGTATGAATTGTTTTATAAATATTTTGATTTCAACTTCATATTTGTTGGAATGCAATCATTTTTTGACAAATGATTGCAGCCAAATTAGATAACACTACTTGTTAATTTTCTAAGTCGATTAAACATATACTATATATAACTAAATTTGTTTCCATAATATTTTCTTCTCAATGTGTTCTAATATAAAATACTAATAATACCTCTCAAGTTTAAAAGTCTCTTACTCCATATAATGAACTTGCGATTTCACATGAAATTCACCTTCTTAATTTTTTCTATTAGTTATACGTGACATCTCTACAAATATTCCTATCATTTTCATTACAATTTCATTATTTTGTTAGCTAACATATAATTTTTGGCAACGAATATGAAACTCGATCTGAGTTTGTTAAACGATTATATACCGGAAGATATTAAGCGTATGTGGTACTTCACATTATATTGGGAATTGGAAATCAAATTCTCGAAAAATTCCCTCCCAGTACAGTATGTACAATATATATTGTAGAAAATATTTTCACCATTTACCATAAAGCTCCATTAAACAGTGTTGCCATAAAAATTCCTAAACATCCTGGTATATATGATAATTTATCTTCAACAAAAAACGGTAATATTTCATCCATTTTTTTAATATATCCAGCTTCCATTGGATCACATTGAAAGTAAGTGGCATAAACACCCATTCCAACAATCCAGGCCAATGAGAATAGAACCACTATGAATGGTATGTTTGCTAATAATGTGCTGTGAATATTTTTTTGTAAAATAAACTTAAATGAATTTTAGAGAAAAATTGTTAGTCTCTTAATACTACACGGATATACATACTGTCTAACTTCCTTGACATTCTTCATACTTAAATACCGCTGCACTAGATTTTGTTGACAACCGAGTACACTGAGAGATATGAATAATTGACCAATCCAAGCAGATGTTGTATCGACTCGGGTTGTTATGTCACCGGAAAATTTGAAAAATTGGAGACGATCTAAAATTCGTTTATGAAAAAATAGACAGTTCATTGATTGTACTTCGGATACATTGAACACAAAATTTCACCATTATCACGATTAATTTTATAGACCTTATCCACTCCACCGGAATAATAGGATGCTTGGGCTATTACACCGATTGACATGCATATCATTGCTAATCCCTGAATAACATCAGCTGTAATTGCAGCTTTAAGTCCACCCTGAAATCAATTTCATAAAATCAATTGAAACGTTAGCCAACAGAAAATATTATCATTTTTCTTTTACCAATAATGTAAACATTATGCTAATTAAGGTCATAACGATAAGTGATGCCCAATAGGGCACACCAACAACTGTATTTAAAGCTATGCATGGCGTATACACAGTAATGCCTAATGTAAATACACTTCGTAGTATAAATGATGCAGATGCCAGACATCTCACTAATCGACTTTTGAACCTATAATTTTTCACGTCAATCGAAAAAAATGAATTATGAAACAAATTATTAAAAAAATCTTTACCTTAAATCCAAGTATTGATAAACGGATGTAATTCCCAAATTGCAATAAACTGGGACAAATACGAAACATACAATAGGATAAGCTGTAACTAGACCATATAGCGTCTCCCACATTCCCGATCCTCTGTAGTATAATTCACTAGGATAACCTTTATGGGAAAACAAAATTTAGCTGTTAAATGAATTATTTGTTGGTTTAACCATAAACGAACATAAAAATATATCAAAAACTTACCTAAAAATGCCCGAACTCCTAACGTTCCTCGTGCTATTGATAGCATCATTGCAAACATCGATACTCGACCTGTCGCAAATACATAGTTTGCCTTTGTTTGTTGTTTTTTCTTTCCAGTTATTTCACCCCATAATGGATAGAGGGTGGATAATACCAGAAATATAATAAATACTACGTAATCCCATATCATGGACGAGAATTGCTTCGACATCTTTATTAGATAGATCTAGAAGTCTAATCGATTGAAAACAATAATAAAAATAAATAATCACACTAATTGAAATAATTTTCAAAATTTTAACAAAATAATAATCTTTATGTCCAAACTAATTCATTTCATACATAACATCCTCAAATTGAGAAAAAAAAATTGTTGGACTTTATTCTGTTTGTTCGGAATATCTTTAGGAAGGTACCTACAGTGTTGTCTTGGCATCCCAGACAACCTTTTTTCTTGAAGATATAATATCATTCTGCTATAACCTGAAAGAGTTATTTTCTGGAATGAAAATACTGAAAAATGGAAAATACTGAAAGGTTGTCGAATTAACGATATATTACTGTACGAATTATCGATATGACATACAATGTAGATATCCTGATTTCGACCTTTGTTAAGACCATTATAATCATGATCATTAATTTTCACACCAAACAGCAAAGGCTGTACGTTGTCTGTGTTTAGATTTATAACCAGGCGTAACCATGTATAATATTACAAACCAACAGAACGAATATCAATATGATTGATAGAAAAATATTGGGCAATTTCGTTTGTCATTATCAAACTTGTTTTTTTGAAAATAAATCAATAATACAAATTGTACTTAACAACATCTTATGAGATAAACAAGATCTGTTTTTTTTATAGAATAATTAGATATGTTGCAATCAAAAGTTAATTTAATATTTTAATTGTGTGAATGTCGTATATAATTGTGTAAAGGTACATATGTTGAAATATTGTACATATACATGTATATGTATTTTTTAGATAATATTTAAGTTAATTTTGGAATTCGACTAAAATATTGTCTTAGAAAATTCAGTCGTTTTAATAATATTGCTAAAAAAGTTGAAATATAATATAATATAGGCATACAAAATATGTAACACAGATAAGTGTGGAGTGATTAAGGGTTTAAACTTTATAAATTCCTTTCGAAAAGAATCTTAGAACCTCAAAACCAAATAGATATATAATATAACTACCTATACACCGAGTGCTAATTATGCTACAAGTCCACCTTTCTTCTTTTCAATTTCTATATAATATAATATTATGAAGAGAAAAGATTATTCAACTTTCCAATGTGAGCTTTGTATTATGGAAAAAAGCTCATTTAATATATACCATTTATTCTGTTTTTCTGGAACACTTTAAGTTCGTTCGGGCTCGTTCGTTCGTTTTAGTATATTATTATCAGTTGAGTTGAGAAAGAACATTCTGAAACTAAGCCAACTTTCTTATAATTTCATTAGAATGAATAGGTATCATCAACCAATCAACACATGGATTTCTGCTGATAATGGATTTTGTATACTAGAATTCCTTTAAAGAACATTTTCGGAACACACAATAACATCGGAAGTAGTAACTCCAAATAAAACCAATAGGTACATACGAACCAGTACAATATATCTACACCTGATGGAAATTGTGGAAACTCAATCTCCAACAATTTGAGATGCGGGAGTTGTAAAATCTGGATTCAAATTTTTTCTGAAAATTGAGAAATATGTAATCCAGACTTTTATATCTCAATTTAAAATCGTGCCGACAGGGAGGGATATGTTCCAATGTAAATTACATGTAATTTTATGTTATTTCCAGATAATAGTTTTTAATAATAGTTTCAAAATGTGCCATCTAATACCGTTCATTTGATATATAACGTAAGAAAATCGAATAAGCCATTTGGGAGTTATGAGCGTTGGAACAAGACGCAAATCCCGCTATTTTTGTATGTATGCGAAATTTTGGTTTACCATGTATTCATAACTGTGAGTTGGATAGGGGAAACCACAAAATATATATCGAATATTTTTTCATGCTTAACAAATTTTATCAAAATCGAAAGGGTTCGGAACCAAAATAACTTTTTTTTTGCTGTTTTTGCGTGGAATAGCTGTATAATAAAGTCAAACAGAAATTTCACTACAAAAATCACCCATTACTAGAGATTGCGATAATCTTGAAAATTTTCAATACCGGGATTGGCTCTTAAAACCTAGATACGCTACCTAAATAATAGTTATTGATTAAAATACATCAATTAAAAAATATAAATCTTCTTTTATTAATTAATTAATTTATTATAGATTTAAATTTAATTTTGGAAACATGATCTTAAAAACTCAACGTCTCGATAGTTGTGTCACTAAGTCGATGTCGAATTTTTGAGTTAATGTAGCCGGCAGCTGAAAACGCCGGTTCATATTCTAAACTAGTTGTCAATAAAATTAATTGACAACAAAAAGTTATATTTGTTTTGTCAGTGTCGGATTAGCCATAGTAGCAGTCTCAGAGATATTTTGCATTTCTCGAACGCTAAAGAGTGTAATCTAATGTTCGACTAATGTGTAAACGACATATTCGAACATATGTATAGCTGTCCAACCGTACAAACACAATATTTTAAGCCCAACTTGCTACTACTACTAAATTTGCCGAATTTAATCTCTTTGAAAGATCCATCATAATTTTCTTATTTTGAATGTATGTATTTAGAACAAAAATTGTATCGTTTTTGTTGTGTTATTATATTTATAGCCATTATGTAAATATTTTGCTAAGTTGTTTAACGGTGTTCTTCTCTCTTTAATTCGAAGGTTTAAAGTTGAATAAAGTCGACGACTAATTTCAGATTATTGTTACTTAATCTTTTCTAACAAGAACTCTAGTGCAATAACTGCAGTAATTAAATTTGCATCCTGCCAGCATAGCGCATCAATACTTGCCTTAACTGGTGATAAAAGTATGTTACTATATCGGAAATCCATTGCTATTAAATATGTAATTGGTCAACAGCAATGGATTAAATGATCAAAATAAAGAAAGAACAAATACGGTTGATCGCTAGATTGACTACCTAGCCTCAATCGTTAAATAATCGCGTAATAAAGTCAGTCATAGAAACTTCCAAAATGGAAGCACCTATGCTCCCTCGAGGAGTAAGAGGTATAGATGATGAAATGATGATATCGGAAATAAATCTTAATTTCGTATCGTTCATTATTAGAGAATCATGAACTTTAAAGTCCATAAATGCCTTTTATGCAGTTTTTCAACACAACAAATCTTTGCAGCATTAGCAATAAACTTCTCCATAGTGTTTCACAATCAATTTTGAAATAGACAACCTTCCGGAATTCTATTTTTACATATTTTTGTAAGTATTCATTATCCTTGGGTGGCGATCTTTTGAAGATTACAATTATTTTTCTAACTTTTTGTACATAATATAATCAGTCTAATCGTTTCACGACTCATCGTTTCAAGGTACACATTATAGAGTAAGAGCAAAAGAAATTTTTAGTATAAATAATAGACTAAATCAATCCCGAAATCCCGGGAAATATTTTATTCTAATCCCGGAATTTCGGCTTCAAATTCGGCTTCCCGGAATTGCCGTCTCTAATCATTACCGATTTTTATTTTCACTACAGGCATGTACATAAACATGGCGTGTTTACTAGGTGTATCTGGGAGTTAACTCCAGCAAAAAATTGCATGGGTGGGGGTTACAAATTTACCGATATTTAGTTATACCTTTTGAAATATTTTATAATCTTTGGTGATGTGTCACCAAACTAAAATAATAATAAAATTCAGGCAAACAATTTCTTAATTGCGGTTAAAAAAGCATAGCTCCAGAATACCCCTGCCGGGTATATTGCCTTTCCACTCTAATACACATACAGAATCCACCCAGCCTGTGGTATCTCCATATTAATCACACAGATAATAAAATTAATAAATAGAATTTGGGACTGTAGAATTATGCCATTTATCATACACGTTCACCTCGAGATAGTTTTACCGCAAACTACCGCTTTAATTTAATGGATCTAGTGTTCTAAGAATGAAGTTCCTCGCAATTAAATTTTTGCATGCAGCATATTTTACTATTATTATATGTATTTGTGGTTAAACTCGGAAAGAAAATTAAGTTTGAATACTTGTATAAAACAACATATGATTTTAAAGGATTTTATCAATGAATTAGGTAGTTAATAGAAGATGTTGCTTTATCTTTCATAAATAGCTTTTTAGAATCTAAAAAATCATTTAGAGGAAACAAGAATTCAGTATGTACTTCAAAATAAAAAATATTTGCTTCATAAAATGAATTCAATTGTGAAGATAAACAAGGTAATTCCGTAAAAATTAAACCAGTCTGATTTACAGTATTATAGCATACTCTGAGTAAAAACAACAGCTTACAAATACCTTAAATCTATCATATAAATATTCGTACATTTTGACAAGAATCGATTTATGTATGACACAGTCGAATTGTATGTATGATTCAAAAATTTGCTACTAATAAAATACTAAAGTAAGTTTTATTTAAAAAGTATTTCTTAAACCTGAAAAATAAACAACTCACGGCATACATAGGTAGAAATTTATGTTTATAAGAGATTTCTAATGGATTTAATGTTTTTATTAGATTAATATGGTACAAAAAGGAATCCCGCTGATTGTATAGTTGTTGTACATTTGTACAATAATAGAAAGCTTTTTGTTTAATTTTGCCCTTTAATGCATCATCATCAAATTCAATATCCTCCCTATGGAGACAATAATAGTAATAGCGGTAATGTTTTGTAAATATAAGTTATATACGAATCCTAATGTATATATATTCAGATATCTAATATTCAAACATTATTCAATGTATATAGGTGGATACAATAAATTTGCTAACCCTTTTTATAGGATGGATACGCCTGCAAGGTTTTAAGCACTAATAAAGCACTCAAGTATAAATCATTCTAACTAAAATGCGTTAATGTATAATTTACAATGTTTATAAATCCTTTGCATTTGAAGATTATTTCCTACTCGAACCTAAACCATAAATATTATAACTCTGTGATATTACTTAATTTGATTATTTATTTATGTTTTGCTAAGTATACTAAGTAAGGTTTATTTATACATTACCAGAATTTTTCTCATACAAAAATTATCTTGCCTTTCATATTCCGCTACTATACTCGTGTTGAGGTTCAGTGGGTTAGAAATTATAGTTGATCATGTTTCATTTTTAGTAATATAAGAAGATAAAGTTGGAACAAATGAAACCTTAAATACATATTTTCATACCAAGTTTTGTGTGAAAGAAATTTTGAATCATCTTCTCTCTTTTCTCATGTCAAATATATTGTAAAAATTACCACATTTGTTAAGTTGTATAATGGAGAACATGAACTTAAAGTTTTGATCTTGTTTAACCCGAGGGTGTATGTGTGTAAATAACCAGTACACTTTAGATGCTGTTCCATCACAAAATATTAATTATAATCGTTCTGTAATTTATAAGTTCTTTTTGCTAATATTACTTAATTTAATATACTAAGTTTACGCTAATTATGAATTTGTGTTCAGGAAATAATTACGGACATTCTAGGGTTAAATGTAAACAGTAAACACCATATATTACTGATTAGAAATAAACTAAACTGATATTAAAAACATTAATATAAGATCAACTAATTTATCTCTTAACTTTCATACCTTGTATTTCTATAAATGTTTTGCTGGCTGGTGGGGTTATATATTCAATATTAACGTTAATTTTACGATAATAATTCAATTACCGAATGATTTTAACACTTCTATTAGGGCTTTATATATACCATACATTTGCATAACTATTACTAATCTTATTAAATTTTATTAAGCAATTGATTAATATGTTTCACATATATTTGTGTAAAACAATTATTTGAGGTATATTTTCAAAATGAATTTAATATACCTATATGTATATCCTCCAATCTGTGGAACGATACTACCTTATTTTATAGTTCATCTTCTTATTGCTTAATGGTTATTTTAATCTCCAACAACTAATATTTAATCATGTAGTATATGCATGATTTTGTGATTCTAATTTCCTCTTCACATTCTATTGTCTGAAAATAGGCCGTATTCTACTGAACTTAAAGAAAATGTCGTAAAGGAATCTCTCTCATTACGTAAAATACCCTTGATCCTTGAATTCCAAATATATTTTTATGGCTCTATTATCTAAATATAATTTCGAAATAGAACATCCGTGAAAGAAGAATATTATATTAAAAATCCGAGAAGATTAAGGGGGTAATTTTCAAGTCGTAAAAAATAGCCCTATAAGTAGATGATAACATAAATGTTATAACCTTTTATTTTCAGAGGAAAAAAAATGGTTCAGAAAAAATTGAGTGCTTTTGACTTAAAGTACGAACATAATCATTTCCTACCGAAATATATTTTATGTTAATACTTGTATTATATAGCTAGTTATATAAGTATCATATATTAAGTATTCATATAAAATATGTAAAATAATGTACAGTACATCGAAAATAATAAACATGACAAGCAGTCTGGTTGACATAAAAATCATGCATATCATAATGCAAATTTACAGTTAACAGATGCTTCACAAATATATTAAAGGAGCAATTTAAATAAATGATCTTTTGACGACTGCCTAGGAAACGTTGAACATATGTATATTATATTCGTCCTTAAAAGATATCTACTTTGGAAGAGTGAAATAATGCGTAAAAATATTAAGAAAATGATGTGGGAAATATTAAGAAATAATATCGAAATGAATTATTGATCTAAAGGAAAATAATTTTATCAAGACTATAAATCTCTCCATTAGAACAATCCTGAATATTATTACAATAAATTATGTATGTGATTTGTTATTGATATTTCACTCACCAAGTAATTTGTATTGCAACCCATCAGTGAATGACCTGGAACAATATTGTCTGACTAAAGTTTTTATTATTATGCACCTCGAAGTATATTTCGAACAAGAAGGCTTACGTGCACAATATGCAAATAAAATACTATACTGTTTATTTGTAAATATACTTGTACTGCTACAGCCATTGAAAAAGCTTGATTAAACAAATTGAAATGTAATATCAATAGTAATATCTTACAATATTAGCATAAAAGTAATTTAGAATTTCATTTAGTTAATAATAAACTCAGTAATATTAACAACAAAACTCATTATTCCAATGTGACGCAAGCTTAATTAACAAATCTAAAAACTTACGCAAATCGCAATTGGAATTGTTAGATAACTAGATTGTTGTAGATTCGAACTACAACAAACTAATTTCAGACGTCCCCTGTGGCAGAACACTCCGTTTAAACCACATAAATAAATTCTCTGAACAGCGCCATCTGACAGGCGGCAATTTTTCTCAACTATTTCAGATTTAATTTGACAAAATATAATGGACAAACTTTACGATCGAGACAAAGGGTAAAGATACGAAATTTTTGTGAAACAATATTGGATTGTTATAGAGTTTCTTCGAAGCGCCCTTAAAAATTTGGGTTTTCAGAAATTTATTTAGCAACGCCACTTTATCAACGCTAAAATTCTTTCAACATTTGAAAATTGAGAAAAATTAAAGATATTTATATGATTATTGAATATACCTAATTCTGTTTTTGGACGATAGATTGGTTCCCGAAAATTTCGTGTAAAAAAAATTCCTGTAAAAAAAACATTGTATATATGGAAAAAAAGAAGATTGGTTCCGAATCTAAAAACCTGTACAAATTATTTTTAAAAACCATATGAAAATATTCTATTTATATAAGCTGATTATGCTATTTCAACAAAATACACATAAATAATGTGTAATAAAAATGAAAAAAACACTTTATGAACAAAACGATGATGAAAAAACCACTTTATGAATTTTCATTTTTAGACAATAAACGGCGCAAACGTTTGCGAACGACTAGAATATCACTGCTATCACTAGAAATGTTGTGAACATTTTCTTCTTCCTCTATTAATGAAATTTTTTCCGTGAACTCTATAGCAAAATGAGGACGAGTGTCCTCTGAAGTGTGAAAGCGTGTGTTCAATATCTGGCCTATGATATACAATCTATTCGAGCGTGGTGCGTGTAATACATATAGAAAATAGAAATGATTTACTACGCTACAAATAAATTTTTTTTTTAGAATTTAGAAAAAAATTGTTAGAAGTTGTATTGGACAATTCGTGTTAAATCAAGATAATTCGTGCAAGAAGAGAACAAAAATTTTTTTGGAATTCGTGTTATATAAAATTCGTGTAAAAAAGTTCGTGCAAAAACAGAATTAGGTGTATTTAGGGTTTGTATGGTTGGACTAGATATCTAAGTAATGTTTACTAACTATATACAAGTATAATATTGCTACAAAAGTATATAGTCCGCGCAATCACTATAGCCGCACTCACAAATAATGTACAAATCGGTATTTAAAAACTGCACAATGTTTACAAATGTTTACTTTTGAATGTTAAATTCACTGATATTTTTCTATCTTTTCGAATGCGTTGTTATCAGTTACATATTTAATTGGTTAGCGTCTCAGTTTCAGGCGTGCAATTAATATAGCCGCACGCTTGTTGAGCTACAAAGTCGAAACAAAAAAATACCAATATTGTAAGAAGTGAGTTTAATTATTTTAAAAGACATTTATTTATGTGGAAGCGTTATAAATTATTATAAATTTACTTTGAATTAATAGGAAAATGCCACGAGAAACTTTTTTATAGGAGATGGTACAGATTGCCAGTTACAAAAATAGCGGCTTATCGAATAGAGAAATTGGAAGGAAGATTAAACGTGATGAAAAAGTCGAAGGACATTTTTTAAATTGGGTGCCTAATAGTACTAAGACGTTCCGTAAACGCAAAACAAACTCTCTGCAAGAGATAAGGGGAAATTCGTCATGAAGCCACTCGAAATAAACTAAGTGCCGCACAAATCGTGGAAAATTGCAGTTGCCCG
>JANTOP010007395.1:0-16305 GCA_027564815.1 Symmerus nobilis
CCAACGAGGGAGATTTCAATCGAAAATCCCCCCCCCCTCCCCTTGTCCCCCCCTCTCTCAAATAAAATTTCCTCTGATCATCTGGATAGAATCCCACTAATTGGAACCCAATCCTATATCATTATTTCATCAAAATGAATTTTGCTTGAAAGGGAACGAAAAGTGAAATTCTCTAAATTTTTGAACAATCTACTTAGTTAGCTTTATTTGGAGCATTTCCTCTTACCTGCGATTATAGAGGATTTGTTCCATCAGATCAACCAAATCATTTATAATATAGCTGCCAGGTAATGGAACTTCTCTCTATTTCCTCTGGTTGTTCGCTGCAATAGAAAGGCAGTATTTATTGCAAATTGAATAATATAATAAAATTGAACTTTGTTGTCAAAATTCGAAAAATTTCATACAAATGGAAATTTATAGAAAAATTTAGAGGTTATGATAAAAATTATTTGAATTCAAAAATTTCGCCAAAATCGCAAAATGAAATTGAATTATTAAACT
The DNA here is from genome assembly GCA_027564815.1 of Symmerus nobilis. NCBI lineage: Eukaryota > Metazoa > Arthropoda > Insecta > Diptera > Mycetophilidae > Symmerus > Symmerus nobilis. Next base: position 505 of record JANTOP010007395.1, read on the forward strand.
TTCATCAAATTGCACCTAATTTTGGAGTTCGATGATAATCAGATTTTTTCGAAAATTTTAGCATGAAAATGAAAAATTTATACATCTTTGCAATTCGTGGAGAATGGAACCAATTTCTTTAGATACACGTGTTACTTCAGCAGAGATTATTCATCTGGGACTTTTCTAAAGAATTGTCGAAAATTAGGGAATCTCCTCTGAATTTACAGTGCTGATTTCTTTGTTGAATACCTTAATTTAAAAGTTACTTAATATCATGGAAGGAAAATTTGCGTTTTAAGCGTATTGTAGTATACTCTTTTAGTATTGTATAATCCGGAAAATTCGTTTCTACATTTTTTGTCATTTCTTTACTTAGAAGAAATCTCATTAATTTTCCCGATTTTATCAAATTTAGAAGTTTATTAAATCAGTCGATTTCAGTATTACAAAGGATAGAAGTAATTGACTTAGGGAGAGGTAACTGTAGGTATATATTTTGGTATCGATATGACTATACATACATACATGAATCATATACCTGATATGACATAGTCCGGATATACCGATCTGATAATTTTTATGTGCACATTTTTCGAATGTATTTTAAATTGGAACATATTTATTTTCAATAAAAATTTTCTTTACGATACACATGACTTTAAATCTCCATTATTAATTACTCGTAGTCGCTTAATTAAAATTTTATAAATAAAATATTAATTTCTAGAGCTCTTTTAGCGAATTCGATATCAAATTAATATCATAAAAGTTTATGATATCTCATGTTAATTTCTTTAAAAATAATTTATAGCCTGAAGTTTAATATTAAATCTCTTAAAAATGTATATCTTTAAACGCCTATAAATTAAGCTCATTTTAATGGACAATGTAAATGATATAAATGATGAATTAGCGAAATTTTTGGATTTGAATTGCCCGTCTAATTTTGTTAAATTAATATATTTTTTTTCTTTCGGCTTAATATCGAAAATTTATTGTATAAACAAAATAAAATTCAATCAAAATAAGAAAATAAAAGAAGACTACCGACTGCCAATGGACAAGAAAACAGATCTACAGATCTTATATCCTCCTCTATACCTACATGAACGAATCTCACCTTTTACTGTGCAAATACTTTAAACGCTTTTTCGCTAATTTTTCAATCAAATATTCAATATAATTTTTTTTTTTGCACTGTTTGTATTTTATTTATTAAATTGAGTGTCATTGTATAATTTTCTGGTAAACACGACAAGGTTAAACAAAGGGCATTCAAATGGACATCACATTATAGACTCAAACAAGCCAAATCTTTCCATATAAAACTAATGTGTAATGCTACAGAGACAAATTAATTTTCCGTGTAAAACAAACTGAATTCAATTTTTCGGTCATTGTATTTTTTTAGTCACGGATCCAAGCGAAGCTAATGAAAATTAAATTACTTTTGATGAATCAAAATTACCGGGTATCTTCCCAAATTTGTTCCATTATAATTATAGGCTGTTCCAAGAGGAGCTTGACAATAGTTCTTAAAATATCAAACTTACGCCCTTCCGCTTATAAAAAGAGAGGTGAAGTAATTTTCTATATCAATTGTAAATATTTATCTGAACATTTAAACTATCTACCAAAAATAATCTCGGCCCAGAAAAAAAACAATTCCTATATTAATGTTCAAATTGTTAACGCCACATAAATTTCCTTTTTAGTGAATAAATAAATTAATCTTTATCTCCGACTATACCCGCAAAATGTGTGATGTATTAATTATCACAATAGTCAGATATGAGCTATACAAAATAATAGCAAATAATTAATGACTGTTAATAATAGTCCAATCTCATATAAAATAAAAAAAAAAAAAAATAAAAATAGAATTTCGTCGCTTAAATCTTTTGTTTGATTTGATCGTTTCGGTACAGAATCAAGTATTGAAGGAATGAAAATGAGAGGTGTTTAGAGATTTTGATGAATAAAATCGTATTTTTTTTATTATCTACTTAGTTAAATCTAATACACCTTATAGTTTCTCCCTGCACAGTTAATGTTTAACTCCTCTTGTCCCAAACTTTCACGCCTTCAAATTGAAATAATTTAATTGACCATTTCTTTTAATTAATTGTTTGTTTCCGAGCAATCAGAAATGAATAATGAATTTCTTTTTGAATAATTACGACTGTAAATATTTACGCCGCTTCAAAGCCCTACAATTTAATTTGAATATAAATAATATCTGTTGGTTTTTAAAACATAAGAAACTAATGGTATACAATTGAACCTTGAGGGTATTTTCTTTTCCAAAATCCCATACTTGAAATGGTAAACAATAAGTAAATGAGTGAGTAATAAATATAAACATATGTTATTGTGCTCTTGCGGAAAGTGGCTATTTAACTATAAATAAATTCAATGATCAATACTTATTTTAAGATCATACCTTTTGAAGAACGGCGAGAAGATATTTTGCTCTAATTAATAATTTAACCAGTGAATGACCGATTTCAGAAATTCGGGCCTATTTTTATGAATATTTCTTTTTTCAAAGCGGCAAACATCTTGCAGTTTTGAAATTTTATAAGTTTAATAACAAATTTTTGTTTTAATCACCACAATACTTGCAAAAAATTATATGGAAAAAAGATATTGACCATATAATAAATGTTGTCCAAAATACCCAGTGAATGACCGGCCAAACCAGTGAATGACTTTTCAAAAGCCATTGAATGACCATTTACTCGTTGTTCTACAATCGAATCAGTTCCTCGTTTCATGCCCCGAGTATGTTCCGAGCGATTATAGCCAAGGGTACGAACTAACTTTTGGTGGGAGTTAGTTTGTTCCAAGTTGCCACCAGCTGGCGCTCGCCGAACATCGATATTTTTCAATGCGGGTTTTGAGGGGGGAGGGGAGGTCCTACAAGAAATTGGTAAAATACCAAAATGTTCCCTCAGGGCAGACCTATCGATGAGTAACAAAAATTTCTCCCTCTTCCCGCCCCAACGAAGGTCGATTCTTCACCAAATTTCGAATTAATTAAATTAATCAAATTATAAGGGGGCAGGAGGGGTGCCACAAAAAGCTCTGTTTAGAACGATTGGAGCAACTATCCCGAAATCCAATGGTGGGTAACCGGACCACCTTACCCCCCTTCTTCAGGGTATTTTTCATCGACAAAAATTTGCACTACACGGTCGAATCGGTTTTTTGTCTTTTTCGCCCACAGAATTGCTTCCAATATGAAAGTGATGTATGTCTGAGTTGTTCTTTATGTAAAACTGGACCAGGGAAAAATGTTGAAAAAAATCGTCGCCTACCGATAGATAGCGCTGATGGTCCAAAAATTTTTTATTGCGGTTTATGCGTGGTGGGTCGAAAAAATATCCAAAATTTTGCCATTCACACCTCCTAGTTCCATTAAGGGGGTTCCTAGGTGGGGGCATTATACATTATTTGCAATAGATAAATTGTATATTACATTAGTTATAGTAATTTGCCCTATTTTGCTTTTTAGGTAGTTACCAGCATCTCCTTCCCTTCCGTAGGAACCGACATCAATGGCAGTGAATTTACAATCCGCATCAACAACTGCTAACAAAATCATCGAATAATGAATGCTCTTTTTAATTAAAATATAAAACGATCCCCTGTTTTTGGCAGCCTTTCTTTACCCTATATCTTTTTCATCCATGGCTCTGACGCAGTTCGAATAATTGTATTTTGAAAAAAAAATGGATACGTCTGGGGACGGCATAATTAACCTGAACATTCTTTTAATTATGGCCTCAAAAGCTTCTCTTATTTTGACACTTATCCAGGAATGGCTTACATAGTACTGGTAAGCAAGCGATCGAAAAGACCCCGCGTGGCCAAATGCCTGTAATAAAAACTTCAATTGTAATTTTTTTGCAGGTTCGAACTGCTGCAAAAGATGGACCTACATAAGGGATTATTATATTCGACGTAGAGGAAAACCTGGCAGTGGTTCGGATGGAGAAGCAGCGAAGAAGAGCTATGTTCTCCTATCATTCTTGGATAGCATTCCTTCATCACAAAGAAACTCAATTACCAATATTGTTTGTTACTTACCTCACAAGTACATATAACTTCTGTTCTGGGCATATTGCCTTTGTCTCTATTATATGATTTTGAAATTAAATCATTTCTAATGTGATTCAATGCAGAATCAATCTATACTGGTGCTAAGCGAAAGTATTGTCTGAATTTTTCGTTATTGCAGTACAGATAGCATTCACCAAAATTTGAAATGCACCTTCTGTAGCACGATTTTTAAACATACCATTCTCCTCCAAGCGATTGTTTTCATCTTCCCATAATTCTTCATCTTCCAAATATACTAATAATGCAATATCTAGATCGTCCATTCTCACTGTTAAAGATCACAATGTCTCACTGACATTCTCAATGTCGTTCGGTGTTTACTCCCCTGTTCACCGAGACGGTCGTCTTTTACTTCGTCATATTACGGCCGCTATTTAGCGGTTTTTAGCGGAAACCGTAGCTTAAGAGTCAAAAAATAAAAGATAACTTTATAGGGGAGTGGTGTAAGGAGGGGTACCCCTACTTATTCCTAAAATTAAAGAACCATGTGATCGGCAGTGGCATTTTATTTAATGAGGCGTCCTGGTCGCATTCAGTCTATCGAATAATTTCGATGCTTCGCTGCGTGAGCACAAAAAACCTGTTTTGACCCATTTCTATGTTATTGTTGCTTCAATTTGATAGCGTCATAAACGTATAGAAAACGCAATTACTGCATCGGGTTGTGGTATTTAGAGGGCAGTATTAGGTAGATATTGAGGTGAAAATTCATCTGTATTGTTTGGGCAAGATGTGGTACCCTATAACGTGCAAGACGAGGTGACACCAATTTTGTAATGTTCAATATATATGTATGTCAAGCCGGGAAATGACCTTGAATTGTAATTGTAATTCACCCATAGGTACCCCAAGAAATTAAAAATTTTTTATACGATATAATAAATATACGTATTATATGGACCATATATAAATTATTTTTCCATACTTATATGGCTGACTGCTTTGTTGTAACTATTTGATAATACCCCGGCTGTGACATTATCACGGATGTCAAAATCAATTCAAGCAATTGCTTAAAATTCCCAATTTCCCAAAGTAGCTATTATTGGTTTCACTTACAGTTAGAACATATGGTACTGGCATTATAGAAATAATTATAACATCTAATAGACATTATTTTGATTTGATTAATTCATCAAATTCATAACTTAATGAATTTAAAAATCGATGGTAAAAGCAGATTTGAAATTCTATTGGAAAAAATTATGAAATTGAATATTTATTTTTATAATCAAATTAATTTTTCTTAAATTTCATTACAATGATAGGTCATAATTATTTTTACAAATTCAATTACAAATACAAATATATTATATATTTTGGTAATTATCTAGTTGAATTTCATATATGAAAATATTGAGGGTGATTCAATAATTCGCGCACCATCATCATCAATTTTATTAATCTGAATTTAATAATAGGCAAATACCGCAAATTAATTTTGCTATTTGTTGGCATGTATGAATTGTATAATTAAAATTTTCTCATTTAAATATATTATTGTATATTACAAGAGTATTGCTATAAAGTATATCGTTAGACAATTGACTCGTAAATATATTTTGACGTAAAGGATGACGAGCCGGGTATAGAAAATTAGAAAAAAAAAATACCTAAAATTAGCTTAATCAATATACAAAAAACATATTATCGCTAATAAATCTTCACCTAATGATTGCTATGTGTTTAGTAGATCTGTGATGAACGCGCGCAACTTAAAAGTTTCACCGTCATTATTGTCATTACTTCTTGCTGCCATATACCGGGTGTACTGATACAATATAAAGTTATTATTTCATATAAGAAAATTGTTTCTCCATTTGAACTTTCTATTCTCTGTCAATAGTTTGGAATGCAGGTAGGGCTCCAGATCGCTATATATGTATATAGCAACAACTTGACAGTTTGTTCTTTTCTGGTTCCGTTTTGTATTGCTTCATCATGATGAATTTCGGTCCTAATTTGGAACTGAAAAAACCACCTCTTAAATTATATAGCATGAATTTCGATTTTGTAGAAGTTTAGTTAAACCCTACCTTATATTTCTATTTATTTAAATTAATATAATCAACATAAGAAATTTAAATATATATGCATGCACAAAAAAATTTATATGAGATACAAAAACTTTTACTGGGCAACGTAAACAACAATCATTACCGAAACAACAACGAAAACAATACAAAAGCCAGCAGCAGTAAACAGGTATTATACAGGTACATTTTTCGAGTAAATATACCGGCATACCGCAAGTTAAATGCATTCATAATAGTTGGATAGATGGTGTAATAAGACTATTTCTCGATTTCCAATACACTATATTATATATTAATTAAAGAATTCCTATTATATTCCTAGATGTTGATAATTACGCACTGTATGCTAGGTACTTTTGTTACCTAGCGTACAGATCGTAAAAATATATTTTTTGTGTACATCCAATTTGATGTAATTTATTACACAATTATTATGTACTTACATATTTCCAGTAGGTAAAACTACACAGAAAATTATTTCCCCATAATGTACGGTGTAATAACACACAATAATGTGTAAATATTACACCATCCACTATGTACATTTTAGTCATTTCTTGTTTAATATTACATTTTAGTTAGTTAATTATGTGTAATTTTGGAGTACCTGATAGTAAATTTTTAAATGATTGGAAAGTTTTTTTTTACAAGTAATGGAGTACATAATTAAATTCTCAGCACTTACTTATGTTATTTAAATTTAATTAATTTATTAACTTATTTACTTTAACAAGAACTTTAGTAAACTTCACTTAAAATGAATAAAAATGGTGCACCGAGGGACCAAAACTTGAACGATATGCATCCGTAAAATGTCATGCCTTATGCCAAACTGTACTTTCTTTTCACATTAGAGTGTATATTATTCATTTTAAAATTTAATTTATTAAATTATACTCAAATAATGTTTAAACATACAAATCAGAAATATAAATTGGCAACAAATGCGTATTATTTCACAAAATGTGTGTAATAATATACAATACCGTTGTATTTTTAATTTTGCTACATAAATAATGTAAAATTAAACATCAGAAACATATTTTCTACATAATTTTCTTTAATGACACCGATGGTAATATTATATGCTGTTTTTAGGGCGTAGGTAGGTCCAGAACTGCACTAAGGCTCAAATTCATGTCAAACTAAACTTATTGCATAATTTAAAGATAGAACTGAAATTTATTTATATATAAACATTATTACAGTAATAAAATATAAGTACTCCAGGATTATTTAGACTTCTTTAACTTGGGCAACACCTTTAGTTGGGCAACGCTCAGAAAAGTTGAACTGAATTCTAGCTATTTAACATATAGTGTATACCACAGGTAAATCATTGATTACAACTGTTTACAATAAATAATGAATGATTCTTTTACACTCTATACAGTGTGTTCCCTATGTAATGCCTGTATATAAAATACTTGTATAAGTAAAAATGCTAAAAAGAAAAATACAAAACTAATACTGGAAAAAATACTCAAAAAGGAAAAAATACAATTTTCCATTACATTTGTCTATTTTCTTACAACTTTTATATTTTCCAATCTCAATTACAATGAATAATACAATTTTCCGATTTTTATCAGGTTATCGGATTTTTATCAAATGATTAATGAGGAATTTCCATTTTTGATACTTATCATTGGAAAAGTCTTGCGCAATTCTTAAAGATGTAAAATTTACCGAATGAATATCGATATTTTAATATTTTAATGTAAATAATGTAATGTAAAGTATGTATGCAAAAATCACATATAAATTCTTTTTTTCTAAAACAAAACCAATAAATAAAATCAAATAAAGACAAAGTTCCTTCCAAAGTTCCGTCAAGTATTTTAAAATAAATCCATTTGGCCTATTAAAGAAAAAATTTAATATTTTAAGGGATAAGATATGATCATAAAAGATACATAAAAAAAAGTGAGTCTGTAGTAAATCATCGTCTCAATAAGTTAATAATAATAATAATTGAATAAGAAGAAGGAGATTTTTTTTCATATACGAAAATCTCAAAAATATGAGATAAATGTTGAATCTTAAATTTAATAAAGAAAATAAAAAAGAAAAATTAAATTAAAAGGAATTTAAAAATTAAGATTATAAAGAATTCAAGAAAAGATAGAGATTCAAAAAGTTTTAAATTCTCGGGAGGCATATATAGTCTAATATAAATAAACGTTCAAAGTGGTAACAGAAATTTGAGGACCACCGGCCAGGTAATTAAGGATTAACATGTTTAAAATTTGATTGGAAAGTAACGATAGTACTTACATAAATTGGGTAGCAACGAAATTTAAAAGATACCTGAGAGCGTTACCAAAAGATGATAATTGTATCAGCAAATTTGTACTTCACATAATATTGTGCGTTACAAAATATAGCTTACTTATTTTTGAATTGGAATTAGATAGAAAGATAAATAAAACTGTATCAGGGGCGTGCAGTATAATGCACAGAAGGTACAGAGCACATGAAATCCCTCGGGATAAATCCTTTAAAATTTATATATAGTTAGATCAATAAGATCATCATACCTCTTCATGGCATAATGGGTATAGCGCCCGCCTTTGAAGAGGGAGGTTGCAGGCACCATCATTTATACCTCTTACTCCTCGAGGGAGCATAGGTGCTTCCATATGGAAGTTTCTATGACTTATTTTGATTATTTAACGATTGAGGCTAGGTAGTCAATCTATCGCTCAACCGTATTTGTTGTTTCTTTATTTTGATCATTAAATCGATTGCTGTTGATCAATTACATATTTAGTAGCAATGGATTGTGATTGTTTTTGATGATACCCCTAATACACAAGGAGTCTCTATAGGAATACTATTCTTATACACGGAACCGCCAGCTTTACGTCACCATCCGATATGACGCGGTTTCAAGTTCGATCATTGTGACGATCACAAATTATTGAGATAATAATTTTTTTTTTATGTCGACACCTGGCTTCGATCCTGCAACCTCCATCTTCAAAGGCGGGCGTCATACCCATTATGCCATAAAGAGGTTTAAAAACAACTTGATATTCACCAGATATCAAACCAAATTGACATGAAATTGAACTTCCTCGAAGTTTCGCGTAATTTCTAAATCGCTTAAAAGAAAAGTAACAAGTAAGAAGTAGAAATTTGAAGTCTGAACTGTGTTATATATAAACGATGACATGTATGAAAGGTCAAGAGATTTGACGACCCTGGCACTGGGAGAAATTGGAATGCAAATCAAAATTGTTCCTCGAGCAGGTATTAAATATATAAAAAAAAATTTATTTTACACAATAACACCGTAAATAATTACAATTTTGAAATGGTTAAACACTTAAAATATTCTTAAAAGTATAATCAATTTATCTAGCTAAAATATTCAATTTTTTGAAAATCCCAGGGTGGTCTAATCCTTTAAGGGGTCTGACCATCCTGGCGGGCGCTCGGAAAAATGGATAAAATAAAAATTGTTTTTCACGTAGCTATTAAGTATAACATTTTATTTAAATACATTGTAATTTTATGCACAATTTGAAAGAAAACCGAATAAAAAATATTAAAAAATGGCGGAGTTATGAGCCATCAAGTTAGACCCTCATTTGAAAATTCTTGTGGATGGTGGAATTTTTTTCTCTATCAGGCGTCATCTAAAAAAAAGAAATTCCTCGTGATACTTAAGAAGATCCTTATTTAGAAAGATAATAGCTTGGATGCAGCATAGGGGTTTTTTATTTATAATTTTTTTGAACAAATGAGAACTATTTGAAAAAAAATCTGATTTTTGCGAAAATTTTAAGTTTTAAAAATTTATAAAAAATTACCGCGGCATCCAATCTTGCCAAAAAATTCCAAAAAATCCTATGCTATATCGCAGATAATATTATAGAGAATATGTGGTTTAAATTTCATCCAAATCGGTCAAGTAAACCTCGAGATATCTTGTCCACCAGTTTAAAAAACCTTGTTTCGGGAAAAATGCGAGAAAAGTATACCGTGTCAGTGTTTTAAAATTGAATAATCTTTTAGTACCTCCAATCTGCGATTCCTGGAGCGTACATGAGGTCTTCTATTGATGCCTCGATGTCCACCGACTCCTTGGTAATCTGTTAATTAATCTGGCATGAAACGTAATTCTCCTCAACTGTATTTCTTTCGAATAAACTTTTCGTGCCTCTCTCTGCCGCGCCCAGTTCTAATTACTATAATTCCGTAAATAATTTCAATTTTGAAATGGTTAAAAGCTAAAAATATTCTTAAAAGTATAAACAATTTAATTAGCCGAAAAACTCGATTTCTTGAAAATCCCAGAGTGGTCTAATGCTTAACGGAGCGAAAAAAATCAAGTAGGGTACAGCCAAATCGACGAATGAAAAGAAATACGAAAAAGAAATTTATCTTTATAGATCTTATAAGTAATCTTTTTCGAACCTAACAGAGTTCCTTCCAAAACGATACCAAATCGGTAATTTCCAGTTCAAATTTGGAGTACTCAACAAAATAGTCACATTTTATTCATTACACTCTGTAAAAAATTGGAAATTCAAAAATTCGTAACTTACATTGAAATACGTATAAGATACGAGAATTCCTACCAATCTTTTCTAACCAGATGATAATAAAAATGTATTTACTCTACAGATGAGAATAGAGCTTGAATGGAGTATATTATGGATGGGCTACCACCACTCCAACACTATATCCACCATCAATGGGTACATGAAATCAGTTTTAACTGACCGGTCGTACATAATACACATCTTAAATGTAGTATCGCGAGTTATCTTATTATACCGTCGAGATAGATCAAAGTGAAATTTCGAAATTCGAAAGAAAATTTTTTATATTAACATCAATTTTTGTCGTATACGTAAAAAATTTAGAAAAATTTTATTTTCGTAGAATTTCCTTACTTTTAAATTTAAAATAAATATTTGAAAATTGGTGAGATATTTATTTATCTAATATTTGTTTAGCCACCCTTGGGGAAATTTTTATTTGTGGTCCTAACTAAACATTAAGAAACTTAAAAGGATTTACTTTGTATATCGGTTGACTTATTTTAAATTTAACAAATTCCTGTTAATGTTAACAGAGATTTTGGACATCACTAATTAAATGATCATGCACGGATCGACGTGGACTTTATTATAAATTTTTTTTTGTTTTTCGGTTAAAGACGGTAAAGATTTTTTAACTTTAATCAAATAAAAATACTGTTGATTAGTCAGTTTTCTATGTAAATTTAATCTCCATATAATATAGTATTAGGATATGAATGGAGAGATCACGAATTCACATATTAAAGTGATATTGTGATTGTGTGCCACTTAACAATTTTTTTTCTACTTATTCGAAAAATATCATTCAATGTTTATGATTATTGTGTGAATTTAAACATTTTTTTTCTACTTTTCTTACAATTAAATAGAAGAAAATCTCATATCATCTTCCTCGTTATTATCTCTTGCTAATTTGAAAAATTTCTATTTTGGTATTGTGTCTGAAAGTTTATCAGGAAAATATAATTAATAAAAAAAACCGATACAACTGATGAAAACTGGAATAGAAACGAAAAGAAAATCTGTCTGTTTGGTTTTAAGAAAAACAAGAAAATCAACATAATATAAGACGTTGTTTGTGTATGGAAAAGAGAGTGATTTATTTTGCGGATATTCCATTCATCAGAATTATTTCTTAACTTTTTTTTGCAACTATAAAGATGCAGTGAAATTTCTATCTGTTAGATTTCTAATTTGGGGCAAATATACGAATTTGATTTTTCTCAATATCTCGGTTAAAGTTAAAATTAAACCAGAAATTATGGATGCAAAAGTGGACGTCCGTTCAAAACCGATGTTAAGTCCAACCCGTTCGGTTGATGAAGGATTCGAAAGTGATCCGGATCGTGTGTCAACCGATTCTTCTGCTGAAATATTAATACCAACCGATCGACCATTTGATGTTGTCCAACATACCGATCGTGACGGCGTAAAACATACACAGATATCAACGAGACGGCCGCAATACTACTCCCGTCTACATAACATTAATACAAATGAATATCATCAAACAAGTGGACCGGCCATCATATGCCAAACGGGTGAAATCGAATCTGAATGTCGATCAACCGTACAACAGCAACAACAACAACAAATAGCACCAAATGTACCGATCATACCATCAAATTCATCTTCATCATCACTACAATCATCCGCATCATCAGCATCACTATCATCAACCACATCATCTGCTTCAAATTCATCATCGACGGCATCAACGTTAATTGCATCGACCGATAAAAAAATTGTACAAATACCGCGGGCTGGACATGGTATACAACAACAGCAATTGACCACCCATCCAAACCAGCAACGGTATCGTAATCGAGCGGGAATAAAAACGGTACGTGCCCCATTACCACCATTATCCCAAAGTCAATTAACCCGAACCAACATTGATATGCGAAACAGTACCGGTGGCTTACACGATTTCAGTACAATAAATCCCACAAACTCAACAATGTCCAAACAATATCGAAACGATTCCCGGTTAGCCATTATTAATAACGGACATCAATCACTACATAATCTATCCGCGAATCAATTAATCGCCCAAAATTTAGTGTCATCAGCAAATTGTAACAGTTTATATACATTTTATCCAGCGGAAGGTAATATTAGCCTATATCCATCACATTATGGATTGACATATAAATCATCGCACATGAATATCAAAGCTCAAGCACCCGTTTCGTGGACACAGTCAATACCAAGGCAAACCAGAAAGTAAGTAGAAAAGATAAATAATTTTCGGCATTCGATCGATATTTTGATTCAATTTATATTTTTCGTTAAAAGATGAATGAACAAAATTCATTTAACATTTTAACGATTTAAGAGATATGAGATGGGTACCAATGACCGTTTATGTATTTTTATACTCGTTTACACTAGAGATTGTTGTATAAAATTCTGAAATGACGTTCACCTTAAAATAATTGGTTTTTATCGTAAGAAATTGTATATTTATTTTCAATTCATTAATGGTCATTAATTAAAATTGGTTTTTATGGATAAATTCTCTTTTTTTTTGTTTTTTCTTGAATGAATGATCCTTTAAAAGGTTACATTGAATTGAACAACTTTTCGATTTAATTTTTATGGAAGAGTATCGTTATTCTTAAGTGTAAGGCTTCTGGAGATATTTCGGTGTAATTATCATTTTCAAAATAACTGTAATTAGAATCGAAATAATTGGAAAGGTAAAATATTTATTTAAAATATTAAGGAAAAGTGATAATGATAATTTACCGGTAATTATACGGATATGAAATCGTTTTATCAAATTAATTATAGATAAAGAATGTAATTTCGCTAACAAACCAAAGAGATCGTGGTGAGCTAACAAACAAGTGGTGACCTTTAAAAGAATATCGAATTATATGTATCTACTCTCGATATATTCAACGTTTGTTTAATATCAACTAAGAAATTTGATTAGATTTACTATATAAAGCAGTAACCTATTTTAAAAAATATCTTAAAAAAGGGGGTAAACAGTAAGTATTGAAACAATTCACGTGACCCGCGAAACCCAAAACGAATATAATTTTTGTGAAATACGGAAAAACGACGAAAGAAAATATTGAAACTCAGATAAATTCCAGGAAGGCAGATTAGGCAGACTAGGCAGCTACCTAGGGCCCGGTGAGAAGTGGGGACCGCAACGTCTCAAAACAACAACTTATTAATTTATTTTGCAAATGTGTAGACACAAAGTAAACATTATAAATAATTATTATGTAATTCATGACAGAATATGACTTTTAAACACAATAGTAAGTCTTCATAATCAATAAAAAATAAAGTTTATTACTTTTATTGTCAATAACATTCCCGTATAAATTGCTACAACTTTTTGACAACTGTTAGCTCTTCAGCTCATATCGAATGGAATAAATTATTCGACATAGCCTTTCAAATAAATTATTTTTTAATGAGCAAAATGGGTATTACTTTGCTACACTAGAATATTTATCCGAATTCGATCCTTTTGGAAGGAACATATAAAAAAATATTCTAATAGCGGAACAGGAACTGTAAATTATTTGTCGTCCACTATTCTTCTTCTTCATGTACCTTATTCGGTTATCGAACGTTGGGGATATATTGGCTATTACAACTTTGTTGACTGCTGCTCGAAAAAGCTGTGCACTCGATTGTACGAACCATAGGTACACGTAGATTCTTCAACCATGAAGTTCTTCTTCTACCTGGAGCACGTCTTCCATGTATCTCACCCTGTATTGTGTGTTGAAGAATTCGATATTTATTCGAATTCCTCATGATATGTCCAAAATAATTTAATTTACGTATCTTCGCAGTCTTTGCACATGTCTTTCGTCCACTATGTGCGACGAAATTATAACTTTGATTGGAAACATTTTTACAGAGAGTATTGTCAATGAAGTAAAAACAGCAAAATACTATTCCATTATCGTGGATTCAATAACAGATATTAGTCACGTTGATCGATTAACGTGCATAAATCGCTACGGCTTACCAAGTGACATAAAAGAAAAATGTTTGACTTTCTTAAACTAATGTTTTCCCATACTGGAAATAACCTTGTGGATGTTGTTACGGTAACATTTTTACAAAACAAGGGCTTAAAAATAGAGAAGTGCCGTGGACAAAGCTATGACAGTCCTTCGAATATGTTTCGCCAATATAACGGATTGCGAATCCGCATTCCATGCTCAAATCCATTCCTTTTCATTTTTCAATTGACTTGTCAACTGCATTGTAGCTCTCGAAAAGGTTATGTTTTCACCGAAAACTACTGAGAATACAAATCAAAAATTTAGTTTTTTTGAATTTTATTTCCCCTTCCGACCAGAGAGGAATCCTTAGTCGAAGTCTTGCCTAGAGCCCGGATTAGCCTTAATACGGCTCTGAGATAAGATCGACATTTTGCGATACTATATTTACTCGATTTCTCCAAACTCTTATCTAATTTTTTTAGTACATTTTCTACTGGTACTAATTTTTTCTAACTTTCTTTCTATTTTCCCAAATTTTAATCATTTTTTAGGACTTTTATATATACAATTCTCGACATGTTCCATAATATCCTTTTGTACTCTGGCATTTTCCTCATGATGTAATTTCGCTTGACTTTTTTATTCGCTATTCCAGTTTGCTGTTAATTTTTCCTGAATATTTCAAAGCTTTACGCAGTTTTTCGATTATCTTCAAATATTTCTAACTTTTCTAGCCTTTTTTTAGAGATATATTTTATACTTGCTAGAGATCTCCTGCTAGAATTCTCATTAAATAAATTGAAGTAAAATTAATCCACATACAAATCCAAATCATTAATATTCCAAGTTCAACTTGTATAGGTGGATCATCGAAATTTTTGTATTTTCAAGCGGCCCTCTGTATAGAAGTGGTCTTAAGAGCCTCTTAAAATTACCAAATTCATTGTCAAAATTGTCAATTATCGATTTTAAAACACTTTTGAATTTTCGCCATAATAAAATAATATATTTGCCGAAACGTTTGGCGCTTTCGACGTGTTGGTGGTTCTATATCACAGGATCTTTCGGACCAAATAATTGTTAAATTTTTTTTTTTTTTTTTTTTTTTTTTTTTTTTTA